>JAKSZU010000006.1:109185173-109413922 GCA_026018925.1 Tupaia tana
AGCAGCCCACTGCGTGTTGCCCTGCTGTGCCTTCCTGGAGAATGAACCGTGTTCGCACCCAATGCTGCCCACGCCAGCAGGCTCAGCTGCGGCCCAGGATGGGGACAGTTCTGCTAGACACTGGCAGGAGTTCTGGGTACACCTGTCACGTCTGCAGCGGCCGCTGCTGTGCTGCGCACACTCAGGCGGGCGTGCAATGCCCGAGAGAGAGAGCGCCACTGCTACTTCGAGCAGAGCTGGGAGAAAGATGCCGGGCTCAGGAGGTCACCTGATTTAGGGCAGGCTGCCCTGTGGGTGTGACACTCATCTCTGCCCACCCATCTGTCTGACGGAAGTGGCAGGAGCCGCCGAGCCTAGGAAGGTGTGCAGCAGTTCAAGCAAGCCCATTGTGCTTCCTGCGGTCCCAGCCCCGCCACACCGGGCTGTCAGTGTAACAGAAAAGCCTGGACAGTGTCCAAAGACAGCCTTTGCGGTCCCGAGCTCCCCAGCCCCAGACAGCAGATTGTTTGGGCCTCAGGAAGAGACCACACATCTGCTGAGCTGGGCATTTTCGCTAGAAGGCAAAGGGGCTGTAGCCCTAGAAGGACCCTGCGTCCTGTGGCCCAAGTGTCCTGTTGAGCTTAGGAAAACAGGACCTGAGTTCTCCAAGCCACAGTCTATCCCTGGTTCTGGAACACAATGCCCTCCCAGAAAGGGGAAAACTGGGATAATTTTTAGCTTCACGTTGCCACCACCCATCCATCCATCCATCCATTCAACCATCCATCCCTCCATCCATCCATCCATCCATTCATCCATCCTTCCATCCACCCATCCTTCCATCCATCCATCCATCCACCCATCCATCCACCCATCCATCCATCCATCCTTCCATCCACCCATCCATCCATCCATCCACCCATCCATCCATCCATCCATCCATCCATCCATCCATCCATCCTTCCATCCACCCATCCTTCCATCCACCCATCCACCCATCCATCCATCCACCCATCCTTCCATCCACCCATCCATCCACCCATCCATCCATCCACCCATCCATCCACCCATCCATCCATCCATCCATCCATCCATCCATCCATCTATCCATCCATCCTTCCATCCACCCATCCTTCCATCCACCCATCCTTCCATCCACCCATCCATCCATCCACCCATCCATCCATCCATCCATCCATCCATCCTTCCATCCACCCATCCTTCCATCCACCCATCCATCCATCCATCCATCCACCCATCCTTCCATCCACCCATCCATCCACCCATCCATCCATCCACCCATCCATCCACCCATCCATCCATCCATCCATCCATCCATCCATCCATCCTTCCATCCACCCATCCATCCACCCATCCATCCATGCACCCATCCATGCACCCATCCATCCATCCATCCTTCCATCCACCCACCCTTCCATCCATCCATCCATCCATCCTTCCATCCATCCATCCATCCATCCATCCATCCATCCATCCATCCTTCTATCCACCCATCCATCCATCCACCCATCCTTCCATCCACCCATCCATCCACCCATCCATCCTTCTATCCATCCATCCATCCATCCATCCATCCAACCATCCATCCTTCCATCCACCCATCCTTCCATCCATCCATCCTTCCATCCATCCTTCCATCCACCCATCCATCCATCCTTCCATCCACCCATCCTTCCATCCATCCATCCATCCATCCTTCCATCCATCCATCCTTCCATCCATCCATCCATCCACCCATCCATGCACCCATCCATCCATCCATCCATCCATCCACCCATCCATCCATCCTTCCATCCACCCACCCTTCCATCCATCCATCCTTCCATCCATCCATCCATCCATGCACCCATCCATCCATCCATCCATCCACCCATCCATCCATCCTTCCATCCACCCACCCTTCCATCCATCCATCCTTCCATCCATCCATCCATCCATCCATCCATCCATCCATCCATCCATCCTTCTATCCACCCATCCATCCATCCACCCATCCTTCCATCCACCCATCCATCCACCCATCCATCCTTCTATCCACCCATCCATCCATCCATCCTTCCATCCACCCATCCTTCCATCCATCCATCCTTCCATCCATCCTTCCATCCACCCATCCATCCATCCTTCCATCCACCCATCCTTCCATCCACCCATCCTTCCATCCATCCATCCTTCCATCCATCCATCCTTCCATCCATCCATCCATCCATCCATCCATCCATCCTTCTATCCACCCATCCATCCATCCATCCATCCATCCACCCATCCATCCATCCATCCACCCATCCATCCATCCTTCCATCCACCCATCCTTCCATCCATCCATCCTTCCATCCATCCATCCATCCATCCATCCATCCATCCATCCTTCTATCCACCCATCCATCCATCCACCCATCCATCCATTCATCCATCCATCCACCCATCCTTCCATCCACCCATCCATCCACCCATCCATCCTTCTATCCACCCATTCATCCATCCATCCACCCATCCTTCCATCCATCCATCCATCCTTCTATCCATCCATCCATCCATCCATCCACCCATCCTTCCATCCATCCATCCATCCTTCTATCCATCCATCCATCCATCCATTCACCCATCCTTCCATCCACCCATTCATCCACCCATCCATCCATCCATCCTTCCATCCACCCATCCTTCCATCCATCCTTCCATCACCCATCCACTCGTCTGTTAACACCATGCGCTACTCCAAGGTGGCACTGTATTACATGCTAGCGGCAGAAACAAAGAAGTGTGAAGCGAGACTCCTGGCCCTCCAGTCTTCACGGCCTGGGAACAGTGCTGGGGGTGCGGCACGGGGCTTTGGAGCCACAAGGCCCAGGCTCATCCGCTAGCTCTGTTCTGACTAGTGCATGGCCTTGGGGCAGTCCACAGCCTCTGCTCATCCCAGCTTTCTCACCTGTGAGACAACGGTGGTAATTTCTACATTTCAGGGTCCCTGGGGGGTTAAATAAGATCAGGTAAAGTGCCTAGCCTGGGTTGGATGCTCAGAAGAGGCTCTATCCATCGGGCTTGAGAACATGCATGGGTTTAGGAGGGGTGGAGTATTCTTGGGGTCCCCATTTCTTACTGTGGTAGGTCAACTGACGCATGTAACTATTTCATCTCGACTCTAGACCCCTCCCCGTGTGGAGATAGTCTGGTCTTAGCTAGACCTTCTAGGCTTCCCACCTTCGGCAAAGATGGGTATCTCTGGCCTCCAGGAATTTACCAATAGGCCTGGATCCCCAGGGCTTTGGAAGCTAGGGGGACTGGTGGGCGGAGGGCTCGAGTAAGGGTGAGTGAGTGAGGGTGAGGCAGGCCCGGGGACACGGGGGACACGCAGGGGCCGGGCCACTCCTTTGGGGAAAAGTCGAGCTCCACTCCCTGCCAGGTCCAACAGGGACCCTTTGAGAAGATGACAAGAGGGGGCACTGCTCACAGCTGACCCCCAAGGCCTCGCAGAAAGCCAGCCACACGGCACCACTTCAGCGTTCACACCAACGAGTGATCAAGGCGACCCGCCCTCTTGCTCGGCCCTGTCCTCCCTTATGGAGAGGCCGGGGGTCTGTCCTGGACACTTGGCAGTAAGCTCTGTGGTCCCTCCACGGCGGGCCTGACAGATCACACTGTCCCAGCCCAGCACCAGGGCAGCTAGAGGGTGGGTTCTGGCTGCACCCCACCCCGCCTGCCAGGGCTGGCCCCAACCTGCCTCCTGGCTCCTCAGAGGCAAAGGGCCTGCGGACAGAGACATGCTCTGGTTTTCCTGGCTGAGGAAGCCCACGGGGGATACCGAGGGGGCCCGGAGACAGAGTGGGGTGCCTGATGGAAAACTACAGGCTGAGGGCCCCCTCTCACCCCACCCTTGCCGGGAAGTTCTAAAATACAAAGAGGAAGCACCATGAGAGGGAAATTTCCCTTTGTTCCCGCAGCTTCCCCTCCCTGCACGCCCCTGAAGGAGGCACTGGCTCCCGGATGGAGGGCCCTGGGCAGCCCCTAGCCACCTCCAGGAGGGTGTGCTGGGGCAGTGACGAGGACCCTGCTCTGGGGGCACGGGTTTAGCCAACACCGTTTACCAAGCACTGCCAGGCTGCTCCAGGTGAGTCCAGGCTGCCCTCAGTGCTGAGGGCCGCCGGAGACCAGGGGCTCCACAGCCCAGTCCCTGCTGCCAGAGGACCAGCAACTCCCCTTAAGCACCTGGGGTTCTAAGCTATTTGCCAGCTTTTTTTTTTTTTTTTTTTTTTTTTTTTAATGTTTGTTATGGGACACATGCTCTCACCAGAGCGAGTTACAGAGAGAGGGGGAAAGTGAGATATCTCCTTTGTGGGGGGTGGGTGGCCACAGTGCACCCCCATCTCTTCCACTCTTGGGATTTAGGGCATGCATATATATCACCTCGTACGATTCTCCAGAGGCCAGTTCCAGGACTCAAACTGCAAAGCTGGCCATCTGGGATCCAGCGCCTTAACCCCCCATACCACCTGCTGGCCCCAATTTGACATGTGGTCTTTAACCCTCACTCACCCCCGAAGCAGGTATTCTCTAGCTTGTATGGGGGGGCTGGGGGAAGCCCTTACCTGGCTGGGCTGGCCAGCGCAGGACCGGGAGCTGGAACTCAGGTCTGCTGGCCTGTAGCCACGTGCTTCCTGAGCCAGGCTGGGCACCTCCTCTGGGAAAATCCCAAGGAAGAGGGTAGTGGTTGTGGGGCTACAGCCTCGCCTTGAGGCCGCGAGGGCAGGTACTGGTGGAAAACTCCAGTCCGTGATTCACCCCCCTGCCGTGCCCTCAGTCAGGCCACCCCCTCCCGAGCTTCTGCTTCCAGTCTGGAGTGGACGGCCCCACCTTACTGCTGGCTGGAGAGGGCTGTACCTCGCCCTGACCCATCTCCGGTCCCGAAGGAGGAGCAGGTACTGGGGAGGGGCAGGGGAAGAGAGGAGGGGCGCTGAGGTCAGCCGTGAGTCCCGGAGCCCCCTCCCCTGCACGGGAGCGGTGCAGCCCGGCTCTGGGGGGCTCGCCTCAGGCGCAGTGGGAGTGGGGCGGGGGTGCTGGGGACAGGGGACCTGACTTCCTGAGGGAGGATGTTGTAATCCTGATTCACAGGCTTTTGGCCCCAGGCCCTCTGCCGCTCGTGGTATGTCTCTGTCCCTTAGCTTCTCAGCACATGTGTGCACACACGCACACACGCACACACACGTCGCTTTCCCTCTGGGAGTCCCAGGACACCTCGGCTGGGAGTCTGTGCTGGCAGGACAGCAGAAGGAGGGAGGACACTGTCCCTCTCAGGTCTCTCTCGCCTCTCTAGTGGCTGTCCTGGCCCCGCTGGGCACCCGATGCCTGTGCTGAGCTGACCGCTGGAGCCAGGACTGGGCTGAGGTGAGCCGGAGTGCAGGGGCCGGCTCGGCGGGCTGGGCGAGACCGGCAGGACAGTGTAGGGTGTAGGGCCGGGTGTGCCTGCAGGTGGAAGACGTGGAGGCCGTAGGGGAGGGAGGCGGGGGATGCTGCCTGCACCCAGGGCGATGCAGAGCTGAGAGAGGTCCAGCCCCGTCCACGGGGTGTGAGGGACTGCAGACGGGCCAGTCTTGGTGCTGTGCACATAGGTATGTGTGTGCACGGGGACGTGACGGGGCATGGCACCAGCGCGTGTGCAGGAACCGGGCTGGTATGTGGGTGTGGGCTGATGCAGGGGCCGGGGCGTCATGTCCCCTCTCCGTGTGTCCGGTCCTGTATTGGATGGGGAGTGAGGGGACAGAGTCCCCCAGGCCCTCGCCAGGCCTGTCTCCACACCAGCTCCTGCAGACAGAGCAGGTTTGGGGTTCCTAGTCTCCGGACGCTCTCTGTCGGGCAGCGTGACCAGTGTGGGGTCTTGGCCTCTGAGGGGCACTGAAGCGCAGGGAGGCCCGCCCCTGCCCCAGCTCGGGGAGCGGGTGGGCAGCCGGGGAGGAGGTGCTGGGCGCTGGGGGCTGGCGGGTGGGCCTCGGGAAGGCACACTCTCCAGAGGTCACCTGGGGGGACCACTGTGTCCGGCCATTCCTGGCAGATGGACGGGCGGCATAGGGGCGGAGGTTTTGAAAGTAACCCCAAAAGGAGAGCTGTTTTCCTGCCACGTCCCTCAGGGCATTTCCTCCCCGAGCCTAGCTCCAGTCCTTCCTCCTGACCGCGGGGCCCGCGCCGTCCCGGACACGCTCCCGCTCTCATCCTGCTGTCGGGCTTCTCCTTCCCCACGAGCTGCGCTCCACTCCGCAGGGAACCTTGTTACAGACAGCTCTGCCAGTCCCGCTCCCACTCTGCCCGGGACCTTGTTACAGACAACTCCGCCAGCCGTCTCCTCTCTCCCCTCCGCCGTCCATCCTGGGCCTGGCCAGCCTGGGCTCTGTGACGTGCCTCCCACCTGGTCCCCTGTGGCTTCCCCTCATTCGTTCCTGTCCCTTCCCCAGCCGCTGAGCGCGCCTTGTCCTGACATCGCTGCCTTCGGTCTGGGACCAGTGAGGCCTGGTCCTGACACCCTGCCGGAGCCCTGTGCCTGGGGCTTGCCCTGAGCCCAGCTGCTCCATGGCTTGGCCAGCAAAGGGGGTCATTTCTCCTTGTCTTCTTTTTCTTTTTTGGCCATAGGGTACAGGCGCCTGCCAGAGACAGAGACAGGAAAAGTGAAAAGTCACCCCCCCCAAGGGGTGGCCACACCACTCCATTCTCCTCTCAGGATTTGGGCATGCACACAACACATGCCTGGTGTGATTTTCAAACCACTGGATCTGGGACTCGAACTGTGGTCAGCCACGTGGGAGTCCAGAGCCTTAACCGCCACCACCACCTGCTGGCCCCTCTCCTTGTCTTTAAGGATCACATTTTTATCCTCCTGCATTCTTGGTACCCCTGAGATAGGGGTCATTCATTCTCTGTTCCAGGGAGACTTAACGCTCAGGGAAGAGGTGTGATCTGCCTAAGGTCACACAGCAACTTAGAGACCCAGCCCTACCACTCATCCTGTGGTAGGTCAGTGCCACTGGTCGGAATGGTTTTACCACTTGGGCCCGGGTACTGCCCTGGCTCTCTGGCCTGCCCTCCTTCCCTCATAAAACGGAGCTGCTGGTGGCACGTACTTCAGAGCGGCTATGAGGGAGAGCTGTAACGAGGTCTCTGAAGATTTGTGTGTCTGCTCTGCTGACGGGAGGGTTCACTCCTACTGCTGCGTTACTGCGGCCTTGGAAGCTCTGGGCTCCATCCGCGTCTGCGGGTTCACACCCTCACTCGTTTGTGGGCAGTGATTCAGGGGCCATTCCCTAGGGCACATCATCTTTTTTTTTAAAAGAACTATTTATTTAATGTTATTCATTATTATTATTAAATCTGTACATGTGCAGTCACGAGAGAGAGTGGGAGAGAGAGAAAGCAAGCTGCTAGGTCTAAGACTTGAACCGTAGTCGGCCACATGGGAGTCCAGCACTCTAACCACCATGCCGCCTGCCGGCTCCGGGACTCCCGGTCTTAATGGTCTTAACTCTGCGACAGCTTCCACGACTGGGCTCAGGTATCAGCGGCTCCTTCCCCAGGGCCATGCTCCCCTGTTCCTTCCGCGAGTCTCTGGTCCTCAGAGCCCCCCGTCCGGCTGCTTGCTCTGCTCTGCCGGGCTCTCTGTCCCTACCTTCTCATGCCTCTTCCCTTATCCCAGAGGCCCAAGGCTTTGGGGTTTTGCTGGGCGCCTCTCTTGTCACCTCCCCTCCCGGGCTTAGCTTGCAAGGGCAGCGTGGCCAGGCCCTGATAGCAGAATTTCACCCTGACATGCTTTCCCATTCCTGGGATACCTCGTACTCTCCAAGTCACCTTCAAAAATTTCCATAACCTCAGATGGCCCGGCCTCCGCCTTCCGAGCCGACTCGGGTTTGGGCAGTTGCCTGGGTTAAAAGGGCCGACAAATAAACAGACCTCTCCTTAATCAAAAGAATCCCTGTGTTTCTCCAGCACCCCGGGGGAGCGTGGGGCCCTTGGTCGACCTGGCCCCTGGGCGGTGGGAAGGGTGCTCCCCCGCAGGCTGGGTGCCCCTCCTGCCCTGGACGCGAAGGCAGTGTTGGCCTCAGGGTGACTGTTTGGACACGGTGGGGGTGGGGGGGGAGGAGAAGGCAAACACGGCCAAACAACACCAACACGGCAGTGCTGCAATCCCGCTGCTGGCTGGCAGGCGGGCGAGGGGCAGAGGGGCCGAGAGCGGCTCACATCTTTCTGGAAGTCCAGGGAGCTTTGGGAGCAGGGAAGGGCAGTGAGCTGCCACAGTGGCCGCCACTTTGGGGCTCCCCTCTTGAGGAGCCCTGTCAGCTGGTCGTCGTGGGGTCATCTGGAGATAGGCTCCTACGCTGACTCCCAGTTTTCCTAGGGGCAGAGACGAGCCGAGAGCCGAAGAGCCGCTGTTCTCTCGGAGGCCTGCGCTCGGCCCTGGCGCCGTCCCAGGGCTCCTGTGGCCTCAGTGAGAGGCCCCACCTTCTCCTCCCCCCATCAGATGCCCGGAGTGAGCCGGCTCCCATGTTTACCCTGAGCGGGTCAATCCCCTGGCACGGGGGCGAGCACACCGCTGGCCAGGGACGGGTGTGCAGGCCTCAGCCACAGCCGCCCTTTGACCCTGTCACCCCCGCAGCCTTTGATCCCTCTGGCCCAGGGGCTCATGTGGCTCCCTGGACACCGAGGACCTGGCTGGCTGGGGTAGTGGCTGTAAAGGCTGAAAGAGACTTGAAATAAAAGGCCCACGCGGGGCTCCAGTCCCGGTCCTGCCCCCGAATCGTCTCGGCCATGCCACGCCATCTGTCAGCATGGCCTTCCCAGCCACGGGATCAGCACACGAAGATTCACCCCCATTCGGCCAGGGAAAAATGCCACCGAGACTTTGGGGGCAAAAGACCAGGCTTGGGGGTCCCAGCAGGTGGCGTGGTGGTCAAGGCGCTGGTCTCTTACATGGCTGAGCGCAGCTCAGAGTCTTGGACCTAGAGGCTTGAAAATCACGCCAGGAGCGTGTGTGTGCCTGCCCAAAATTTCGAAAGGAGAAGAGAAGAGAGAGGAATGCAGTGTGGCCCTGGGGGGGTTTCTCACTTTCCCTTTCTCTGTCTCTCTGCCTCTCTGCCTCTCTGTCTCTCTCGGTAAGCGCACATGGCCTGTGGCAGAACCTAACAACAACAACAACAAAAGCCTAGGGTGGGGAAGCGGGGTGGAGGGGCAGGCACGGGGGGGTCAGCACTTTCCTCTCCTCCCACAGGAGTCCCCTCTCTGGCCCCCGCCCGGCCCGTGGGCCCCCGCCCGCTACCTGGCTATGGACGGAAAGGTGGAAGTCCGTGAGGACGTGCCTCCGCTGGTCTCCTGGGCCCCTGAGCAAGGCGAGAAGTCGGAGCAGGAAGGCGAGGACCAGGTGAAGGAGCGGGGCCAGTGGACCAGCAAGATGGAGTTTGTGCTGTCAGTGGCCGGGGAGATCATTGGGCTGGGCAATGTCTGGCGGTTCCCTTATCTCTGCTACAAAAATGGAGGTGGTGAGTGCACTGAGGTCGGCGCGGTGGGGACACTGCGCCCTGCCGGCGGGGCGGCGCAGCGAGGTGACAGGAGGGCCATGGAGGGGCCGAGCTCCGCCGCTCGCCAGGGGCCCCTCAGAAGTGGGTGACTCCTGCAGGGCTGTGAAGATGGTAGGAAGCCACAGTCGGGACCTAGGAGTCTGAGTTTCCTAAGCCCCTCGCTCTCTGTGTGCGTGTCAGTGTGGCGCGGCCGTGAGCCAGGCCGTGTTGCAGGCACAGGACGCACGCTGTGAGCTCGGCAGACCACAGCCGAGTAGACGGGAGGTGGGGGGCTGGACAGGTGTGGCTGAGAAGGTGACCTCTGAGCCAAGCCTTGAGGGAGGCGCAGGTCTTGTGCAGGCCAGCAGGCAGGGACGCTCCCAGCAGAGACAGCGAGCAAAGGTCCTGGGTGAAAGTTCAGCTGACCTGTTTGAGGAACAGTGAGGAAGCCGGTGTGGCTAGTGAGGAATGGGAGGGAGGAAGGGGGTGGGATCAGAGAGGTTATGGGGTCAGATGCAGAGGCTTGGCTTTGCAAATGGAAGCCCCTGAAGAATTGTGATCAGAGAAATGATATCCTGTCTAGGATTTTTTCAAATTAAAGAGACATAATTTTGGGACCCAGCGGATGGTGTAATGGTTGTCACTGGGCTTCCACATAGTTGACTGCGGTTCGAGTCCTGGGCCTGGTGGCTTTAAACTCACATGTGCCCGAAATCCCGAGAGGAGAATGGAGAAGGGGTTGTG
This sequence comes from Tupaia tana, assembly GCA_026018925.1. Classification (NCBI taxonomy): domain Eukaryota; kingdom Metazoa; phylum Chordata; class Mammalia; order Scandentia; family Tupaiidae; genus Tupaia; species Tupaia tana. The sequence goes on from JAKSZU010000006.1 coordinate 109,195,448, forward strand.
GCATGGCCATCCCCCCCGGGGGGGCGGGGGTGATTTCTCACTTTCTGTTTCTCTTTCTCTGTCTCTCCAGTGAGTGCATGGGCCCTATAGCAAAAATCTCTCTAAAAAAAGAAACGTAATTTTTTAGTATTTTTTAGCACTGGTTGTAAAAATGAGTAGGATCATAGTGGGGGACACGCGGGTTATTTATTTATTTCAAAAGATGGTTATCTTACGAGAGCAAGAGTACAAGCCAGAGAGAGAGGGAGAAAGCACCCCAAAATGGAGGTGCAGTCATGCTGCAATCCCTTCTCCACATCCTGGGCACCAATGCACACACACACACACGCAGGCCTGGTGTGTTTTCAAGGTGCAGGGGCTGGGCTTCGAACTGTAGGTTGTCACCTCGGATCCAGCTCCTTTAATCACCAGGTCCTGAGGCCAGTCCCTCAGTTTTGCCTTTTTTGTTCGTTTTCACTTTTTGCCATCGGGTATACGCGCTTACCAGAGAGAGGCAGAGAGAGCGAGAAAGTGCCCCCACGGGGAGGGACACAGCACAGCCCCTTTCCCTTCACTCCTCTCTCAGGACTTTGGGCACGCACGCTCATGTGCCCCGCGTGGTTTTCAAGCCCCGGGGTCCAGGACTCATGTTGCCAGCCACATGGGAGCTAGCTCTTCACACACCAGGCCACCTGGCTGGTCCTCATTCTTGCCTTTTGAAATGACCTTTACCCTTCTTGTGCGGATGACACGTACTTACTGTAAATATCAGAAACACTCCCAGGTGGTAAAAGGAGAAGAAACACTATTTAGAGACAACCACTGTTGAGAAAACCCTTGTAAACCCCTGCGTGACCAAGGTGACAAATGGGTTCTGAGTATCTGTGATGTGTCTTGCTTCGTGTGTGAACACTTATTATCATGAACTGCTTGAACCAACAACTCCAAAGAAATGGAAGTGGGATTTCTTTCTTAAAAACATTTATTTGGCATGATTTTCAAGTCGCCGGGTCTGGGATTTCTTGGGTGGGTCAGGGCTATGGTGCCAAAAATAGCAGCGTGAGGCAGGCCAGGCTGGGGAGGCGGGGGAGCAGTGGGGGGTATAGGGGAGGCAGGCCAGGCTGGGGAGGCGGGGAGCAGTGGGGGGTATAGGGGAGGGAGGCCAGGCTGGGGAGGAGGGGAGCAGTGGGGGGTATAGGGGAGGGAGGCCAGGCTGGGGAGGCGGGGAGCAGTGGGGGGTATAGGGGAGGCAGGCCAGGCTGGGGAGGCGGGGAGCAGTGGGGGGTATAGGGGAGGCAGGCCAGGCTGGGGAGGCGGGGAGCAGTGGGGGGTATAGGGGAGGCAGGCCAGGCTGGGGAGGCGGGGGAGCAGTGGGGGGTATAGGGGAGGGAGGCCAGGCTGGGGAGGAGGGGAGCAGTGGGGGGTATAGGGGAGGGAGGCCAGGCTGGGGAGGCGGGGGAGCAGTGGGGGGTATAGGGGAGGGAGGCCAGGCTGGGGAGGCGGGGAGCAGTGGGGGGTATAGGGGAGGCAGGCCAGGCTGGGGAGGCGGGGAGCAGTGGGGGGTATAGGGGAGGCAGGCCAGGCTGGGGAGGCGGGGAGCAGTGGGGGGTATAGGGGAGGGAGGCCAGGCTGGGGAGGCGGGGAGCAGTGGGGGGTATAGGGGAGGGAGGCCAGGCTGGGGAGGCGGGGAGCAGTGGGGGGTATAGGGGGAGGGAGGCCAGGCTGGGGAGGCGGGGAGCAGTGGGGGGTATAGGGGAGGCAGGCCAGGCTGGGGAGGCGGGGAGCAGTGGGGGGTATAGGGGAGGGAGGCCAGGCTGGGGAGGCGGGGGAGCAGTGGGGGGTATAGGGGAGGGAGGCCAGGCTGGGGAGGCGGGAGCAGTGGGGGGTATAGGGGAGGCAGGCCAGGCTGGGGAGGCGGGGAGCAGTGGGGGGTATAGGGGAGGGAGGCCAGGCTGGGGAGGCGGGGGAGCAGTGGGGGAAGGTGGGAGCAGTGGGTGGGGGGCGGCGGGGAGCACTGTAGGGGGGAGGCAGGCCAGGCTGGGGAGGCGGGGAGCAGTGGGTGGGGGGAGGCAGGGAGCACTGTGCGGGGGGAGGCAGGGAGCAGTGGGTGGTGTGCGGCGGGGAGCAGTGGTGGAGGGGAGGTGGGGAGCACTGTAGGGGGGAGGCAGGGAGCAGTGGGTGGAAGGTGGCGGGGAGCAGTGGTGGAGGGGAGGCGGGAAGCACTGTGCGGGGAGGCAGGCCAGGCTGGGGGTGGCGGGGAGCAGTGGGTGGGGGGCGGTGGGGAGCAGTGTGTGTGTGCGGGGAGGCAGGGCCAGGCTGGGGCAGCGGGGAGCTCTATAGGGGGGAGGCAGGCCAGGCTGGGGAGGCGGGGAGCAGTGGGTGGGGGGCGGCAGGGAGCAGTGGGTGGGGGGGCGGCAGGGAGCAGTGTGTGTGTGCGGGGAGGCAGGCCAGGCTGGGGCAGCGGGGAGCTCTATAGGGGGGAGGCAGGCCAGGCTGGGGAGGCGGGGAGCGGTGGGGGCGTGCAGGTATCTTTCACCTAGACTCTGCTTTCGAGGTGTGCGGGTTGTTAGAGCTGGAGCTCAGGATGCCCCACTGGAGCCCACCTTTCACAGGGGCACATGCCCACTGCCACAGAGCCGGCTGGTGGCAGGAGGGCCTAGACCCAGGCTAGCTGGCTCCAGGGCACTGCACACCCTGCCTTACCTCCTGCAGGGCAAGAGCTCAGCAGAGCAGGGCTTCAGGTTCCAGCCCCTCCCCACCTCTGCCTGCCCACAGTCTGTGAGCCACCTAGGCCCAGCCCAGCCGTGGGGTGGGTGGAGGTGGGGAGAGGACACCCACCGCATTGCAGAGTGGAGCCGGCTGAGCCCGGGCACCTGTGAGATGGCAGGGCAGGGCCGCAGCAGGTGACGCCACCTCCCTGCCACCCAAGTTCCCGAACTGACCACCTGGAGACACACGCTCCCAGCGCTTTCCTTTGTCTTAGCTCGAGGGCGCCCAGCGAGGTCTAGCACCACCGGGGTCGCTGGTCTCTGGGGTCCAGGAGGGTTGTAAAGAGCGATCAGATTTTAGACATCCTAGTACCAGTTCTGTGTGGGAACACCAAGTCAGAGACTAACCCAAGTGAATTTTATTTATGATTAATATTAAATTTTCTATAGGGCATGTGCGCTCACTAGAGACAGAACAAGCAAAAAGCCAGCCACCAGGTCTGGGACGTGAACCGCAGTTAGCCATATAGGAGTCCAGCACCTTAACTACCATGCCACCTGCTGGCTACTCCCAAGTCAATATTTTTTTAAAGAGAGATTTTTGCTATAGGGCATGTGTGCTTGTCAGAGAGACAGAAAGCGAGGAATTACCTGGGTTGGGGAATGACCTCGCTGCAACCTCTTCCCCTCTATTTTCCTCTTGGGATGTTGGGCATGCATGCACACATGCCCAGCATGTTTTAAGCTACCAGGTCTAGGACTCAAACCATGGTTGACTATGTGAGAGTCTAGTGATGTGGCTATTACACTATCTGCTGGTCCCATAGTTAATTAAGAAAATTTTTTCTTGCTTTTTGCTTTGGGCTGGAAGGAATTATACTAACCCATGCGATAATAAGGTTTATCTCAATGTGGTTTTTAGTAATATGTTATTAATATATAATTTTATTAATGATAAAGCAAATCGATTACTACTTTAATAAACATACTTCTGAGGAGAAAAATGTTCAAAAGAGATGAACAATAATTACAAGGTTATTAGTCTAAGAAGGTCTTTGGTTATGATAGAGGTAAGTCACTGAACTAGATCATTGTTAAGAAATGGTTTACCCTATGGGACCAGCAGTGGGCATAATGGCTATGTCGCTGGACTCCCATGCAGTCGACCATGGTTCAAGTCCTGCACCGGTGGCTTAAACTCATGCTGGGCGCACGTGCGTGTGTGCCCAAGATCCTGAGAGGAGAATGAAGGAGAAGGGATTGCAGCATGGCCATCCCCTTGGGGCGTGATTTCTCACTTCTGTCTCTGTCTCTCTCTGTCTTTCTGGCAAGTGCACGCGCCCTATAGCAAAAACCTCTCTCTAAAAAAAAGAGAAGGAAATGGTTTATCCCAAAAGAGAACTTGTGTTTTATTGCCAGAGGGTACCTGCACTCACCAGAAAGAGAGAGGGGGCCAGGAGAAGGAGCAAGCACCCCCCAGTGGGGCATAGTCACGTGCAATCCCTTCTCCACCCTGTCAGGATCCTGGCGCACACACACACGTGCCTGTGTGTTTGAGGTGCCAAGGACAGGATCCAAGCCGTGGTGGGCCATGTGGGGCCCATGCACAGGTCTTAGCCATGGCCCTGCAGGTTCTATGGAATCCATTGTGTCTGGAAATTGCTCTGCAGAGGTGATAAGGCATAGTTGAGGGCAGAGGGAGGGACATTTTAAGCCAACCACAAGCTTCGAGTCACCCTTCTGCAAAGAGCCCTGTGGATGCCATCGGGCTACTCCAGGGACTGCTCAGGGCTGTCACCAGGTCACGGCTGAAGCCAGGGTTCTGATGTGTTCATGCGAAGGGAGAGCATTTGCAGCGGTGTGGGCAAGCCAGGGAGAAGGCCAAAGATGGAGGATGTCCCTGGGCTGGACTCGGAACCAAAGGTTCAGGCCTGGCGCTGCCCCTTCAGGGAGCGCCCCATCTGAAGGAGGCCCAGCTGCTGGCCTCCAAGGTCACCATCTTCTGTGGGGAGAATCCACATGCTGAGGACAGAGCCGAGCCACCTCCCTGACTCGAGGGGAGGGCCTGCACAGCTGCCGGGAAGGGGCCCTGAGTGAGAGCCAGGAGCCCACGGACAGCCTCCCAGTGCCCGTGGGACAGCCCTCCTGCCGTGCCCTCCTGCACTCTGCCGCCCAGCCTAGCCGTCGTGGCCCTCCGAGCACCCCAGCTGGAGTCCGGCGTGGTGGTGCTGTGCCATGCCTGCCAGATCCTTGTATTACTCATGTCGGGACCCCAGGGGCTCAGAGACCCCGATCCTTCTCCTTTACTCTGCAGTGGCTTTTCGGAGTACAGGTTAGTGCAGGTTAGTGAGAGCTTTAGGGGGTGACTTGGGGATAGGTGCATGACAAAGTCTTTTATCTTTTTTTAATTTTTAAAAGATTTTTGCCATAGGTTGCATGCACATATCAGAGAGAGAGAAGGGACAGTGAAAAGTCACCCCCAGGGGGGATGGCCACATCACAATCCTTTCTCCTCCATACTCTTGGCATTTTGGACGTGCTCACACATACACCTGGCATGTTTTTCAGGTGGCAGAGCCTAGGACTTGAACCTGAGTCAACCTTGTGGGATCCAGTGCCTTAACCACCTTATTACCTGCCGGCCCCATCAAAGACCTTTAAAAAATGTGCACACCTGGGCCAGCATGAAGCCTAGTGGTTAAGGGATCCATATGGCGAACAGTGGCTGAAATCCCAGCCTCACAGCTTGAAAACCACACTGGGCTTGTGTGTCTAAACTCCTGGTGGAGAAACGGAGGAGCGGGGATCGTGCGTGACCATGCCCCTCAGGAGGGGCTCCGGCCCCCTCTGGCCAGTGCATGTGCCCTCTGGTGATTGAAAAATTGCACATACCCCAAAGGGGGACACCCCAGATGCCCCCCAACTGATGACCGGGAGACATAGTGTGGTGCATGTCTACAAAGGGGAGTTCCCGGGAAGACGGAATTCAAGTACAAGTTTATTTTGGTGCAAGAAATTTGAAATCCATGCATAGTGTTTTCATGATACGCATTTTCCATGCTCTGTATGACCCCCTGATATGCTTAAAAATGCTTGAAGTGGTTTATGTTGTGGATATTTTACCATACACATAAAACAAGAAAATACGTGCACACTTTTTGACTCAGCAGTTTGGACATTTGTACCAAGGAACAAATCAGATAAGGACAGCAGGATGTGGGGCGTTTCTAGTGAGACACCCGAAAAGCCCGGTGAGAGAGGGCGAATGCAATGCACCAGCGTAGGTCCAGACAGTAGAATACCATGCAGCGCTAACGTGATGAGGCTGGTTCATACCTGTTAGCAAGAAGAGGTCCGTGAGAGAAATTTGTAAAATGTCATCAAATAAGACAGTAGGTTCTCATTTTTTTCCCCAAAAAAAAGACATATACTTAAAAAAAGTCTGGAAGGATAAGAGAGGCTCTTTCCTTCTTTCCCTTTTGTAAGTTGTACTTTTCTACAGAATAATACGGATTACTTTAAGGCATACAGTTTAACGGTTAGGAGCCCGGCCTAAGACAGGCCTCCTGGGATTGCGGCTCAGTTTCCTCATTCACGTATCGGTTTTTGCCTCTTGTAACGGGCTTCGGTTTTCTCATCCAAGGTGCCTACCCCGTAGGAGGCCGTCGGTGAGGCTGATGTTAGGAGGGCTTTGCCACACACCAAGCGCGTGGACGCCTTAGTGACCCCAGCTGAGGTCGGCCCGGGCTTGGGGCTGTCTTCAGATTCCGTTTTTGTATACCGTGCTAGGTGTCTCCACCACCTCCTCTTTCTTCTTCTTTTAAGGTTTTTGCCATGAGGCACTTGCACTCACTAGAGAGAGAAAGAATGAGAAATCACCTCCCAGGGAGGATGGCCACACCGCAGCCCTTCTCCTCCATTCTCCTCCTGGGATTTTGGGCACACATGCACACATACCCAGTGTGAGTTTCGAGCCGCCAAGTCTGGGGCTTGAACCGCGGTCAGCCATGTGAGAGTCCAGCGCCTTAACCACTATGCCACCTGCTAGCCCCAGCCAGGTGTCTTTTAGGCCTGGTGTCTCTTTGGCACCTGTACGTCCGTGCCTAACCACATGATGACTGCCTTCCTGAGATCTTGGTTTATATCAGAGCCTGGGGAAGGGGAAAACCCTCTGAAAATTATTAATAAGAAAATAATATTTCCAGGATGTTGTTTGTTTTTCTCTAAAATGTACCAAACTTGATAATTTAATACGAATATCAAATTAGACAGAACACATGTCTTTGCTCCAAAAATACTGCACGGACCAGATCTGTAACGCACACTGAGCAAGTAAACGGTGCATACGTCAGGGTTCCCACCTGGGCTTTCACACCCCCATCCCGCGCAGGGTTCAGGTCGGAAAGTTCCCCTCTGTACCCGCGGGGCACCCTGGCAGCGCGCAGATGGGAGCTGGGCCCTCGGGGCGTGAGGAAGGAGCTTCAGATGGGGTGGTGGAGGGCGGCTCTGGGCACCAGGCTGCGGCTCAGCCCTGCCTCGCCTCTCTGCAGGGGCCTTCTTCATCCCTTACTTCATCTTCTTCTTCACCTGCGGCATCCCGGTGTTCTTCCTGGAGGTGGCCTTGGGCCAGTACACCAGCCAAGGCAGTGTCACAGCCTGGAGGAAGATCTGCCCCCTCTTCCAGGGTGAGTGTTCGTCGCCTTCCTGCCCCCGCGGCCACCGCCCATTGTCCCTCTGCCGTCCCTGTCTACTGACCACTCACTGCCTGTTCACTCCTTCAGTCCCTTCCTGTGCTAAGTGCGAGATCGGACCTCATGGGGCCAGGCTTATAGAACTCGGGAGGAGGGTGTGGTGGTTAAGGCACCTCGGACCCTACCTGGCCAAGTGCGCGGTTCCAGTCCTGGACCCAGTGGCTTGAAAAGCACTGCAGGTGTGTGTGCATGTGAGCCTGGGATCTCAAGAGGAAAACGGAGGAGACGGTGTTGCAGCACGGCCTTTCCTCCAGAGCTGTGCTTTTCCTCTCTCTCTCTCTCTCTCTCTCTCTCTCTCTCTGTCTGTCTCTGTCTCTGTCTCCGGCAAGTGTATGCACTCAATAGCAAATTTTAAAAAGAAAGGAAAACAATATAAACTTAAACATGTAAAATGAGGTGCAGAGCCTTGGAAGGGGTCCCTGAAGTGGACCTTGTAGGTGAGGAACCCCGAAGCTTACTCTTCATCAACTTCGTGGGAACTGCTGTGTCTGAGGCCATGGGGTGGTCATACGGGCCTCCAAGCCCTAACTAGACAGTGGTGGTGACATCGAGCATCTCTCGAGCCCTCCGACGTGTCAGGGCTTGTGCGAGCATCGTGGACATGTTCTCTCACTCCATCCTCCGGTGCCCTCTGAACCTCACTTCCTAGATGAGGGAGATGAAGTCACTCACTTAGGATTTGAACCAGGTCTGCGAGAGCTGAAAGAGCATGCTCCCTCCCTCTGGGCTAAGTTAGGGGCAGCTCCTGCTCCTCTCTCTATGGACCTGTGGGCACTAATGTGTGCAGCATGGGGTGTCCTTCCCCACAGTCTTCTCGGTCCACTGCGCCAGCCCCCCGGGGACCCCCCCCCCCCCCGAGAGCTTCCTTGGCCCTATGGAGTGGAGGGAGGACACTTCCCTCGCGCCAGTCCCCAGGACCCCGGGCTCCCCGGGCAGAGGCTGAGCTGAGAGAGCGATGGGATGGCGTGGCTGTGGGGAAGCACCTGCTCCTGGCAGGCTGGAGCCTGACTCGGGAGGCGAGGCCCGTTGCAGCTGATGCCTCTTGTGGCATCCTTGGGTCCCAGGAGGGGCAGCAGCAAAGGTGGCCCCCAGGTTCTACCCACAGCTCCGGGTGCGCCGGAGTGCTGTGGCTCAGCTGGATCATGTGGTTCTGCTGGGGGGGGGCGGGTACTGTGGTGTCAGCGCCCCTCCCCTGCTGGCATCCGTCCCTAGGTCCAGGCAAGCTCCGGGCAGCACCACCGCAGCTGGCCTCTCGGGGACACAGTGCCCGATGGTCTTACCGTTGGCCACGGACAGGGTGTGCCAACAGGGCATTTGATGAGGTCGGGGGAGATGGCTCCTCCTTTCCTATTTATTAGATTGATCTCCATTTCTTTTGAGAGAGAGAGTCTAAGAGCACCCAACAGGGTCTTCCTGCCTGTCCCCCCAGTCTCGGCATGTGGGCACGGGGCGTGCCCCCCGACCCAGGGCCCTTCCCAGGCAGGCCCAGGCACATCAGCACGGCACGGCCGCTCAGCCCCTTCTCGTCCAGTTTAGAGATGCTCCAGGCCAGGGACCTCAGGGCGGGCCCCTCCGGAAGTGCACGCTGATGCTGGACGGCCGGGGCTTGCCGGTGCCGGGCCTGCCCACTGCCACGGTCACCAGCCTGCGCGCACAGGTGTGCAGGGAACACCCGGGCCCCCCAGACCCTCGTCTCAGGTACGCAGCCTCGCCCTGCTCTGAGATGCCACCCCTGCCCCTCTCCGGCCTGCACCACCAGATGCTCCCTGGGCTCGGCCGCCTCTCCCCTGGGCCTCGGCGTTTCTGAGGCCAGCACCACCCTGGCTGGCAGACAGCCCTGGGCGGCACGGCGCGTTCCGTGGGAGGCACAGTGGCTGCTTGTTTTTGTCTGTGTGGGCGTCTGTGTGTGGCTCTAAATACCCTGCTGACCTGCCTGCTCCCCGGGGACCCCCTGCCACCAGCGGCCCCAGCAGCCCCAGCCTTGCCACAGACACTGCAGGGCTGCCGCCCGCCATGCTCAGCAGAGACCTCTGCCAGGGGGGCGCCCCACAGCCCGCGGGCCTTCAGCACGTAGTTACTGAGCGTCAGCTACGAGAGGCAGAGAGTGGGGGCGTGGGAGCCCCCACCTGCCCAGCTGCCTTTCACACGGCAGGGCTGCCAGCCACCCAGAAACTTGCTACTTTTTAAACGACCATGGAAAAGTGTGGAATGTGTGGGGTGAAGGGGATGTTGGCAGAAGTGCCCCTGCCTGTGCGCCCTGCCACCCCGGGTGGCTTCCACAGGGGAGCCAGGTGTGCCCTGCCCACTGTGGGACTCCCCCAAGTGTGAAAACAGAAGTGCGGGTTAGGGTTTCTGCCTCTGGGGACGCCTGCTCCCTGCTCCTGGTGAGGGCCTTCTGTGCTGACTAGGGCTCAGGGCTCTTGACCAGGGACCCAGGGACCGCCCCACTTCCCCTTCCTCACCGGCTCTTGCTTTTGCTTTCAGCCTCATACTGATCCCTCCCAGTTTTTCTTTATTCTTCTTGCCCCCTTGCCTATTTTTTTTTTTGAGTTTTTTGCCATGATGGCATGTGTGCTCGTCAGAGAGAGAGACAGAGAATAAGGTTTGGGGCGCACATGCACACGTTCAGTGTGATTTCTTTCAAGCTGCCAAGCCCAGGACTCGATCGTGGTGATCATGTGGGAATCCAGACCCTCACCACCACCCTCCCGCTGGCCCCTGCGCCCTTTCCTCTTACGAGTAATAACTGATAGTCATAGGAGACGAGAGCAGGGCAGCGGGCGGCATGGTGGTTACGGCGCTGGACTCCCACACGATGACCACAGTTCGAGCCCTGGACCTGGCAGCTTGAAAGTCACACCGGGTGTGTGTGCACGCCCAAAATCCCGAGAGGAGCATGGAGGAGAAGGGATTGCGATGTGGCCGTCTCCCCACCATCGGGTGTGACTTCTCACTTTTCCTTTCTGTCTCTCTCCAGTGAGCACACACTCCCTATGACAAAAAAACAAAACAAAACAAACAAAAAAAAACTATTAAAAAAAAGAAGAAGAAAGAAAGAAGGAAAGACAGAAAGAAAAATTAGAGCATGCGGACAGAAAAAAGAAAAAACTCGAAAAAGTTCACTGAATCCTACCCCTAGAGAGCCACTCGTTAACTTTTGGAAGGAGCCTTGTGCGGTTTTTCTCACGAGCACCGTGCACTCTCCCAGCCAGGAGGGAATGCGAGGGTAGCCTTCCCGACCCGCCTTTCTCACTAGGAAACTGCACTGCACGTGGCTTCGGGCGCCAGCAGGCAGACCCAGCATCCCTCCCTGCGGCACCCAGCACCCTTGTAGCCAGAACCGGCAGCTTCTACGTGACTGCTGTTTGTTTTGCTTTTAAAATTTTATTTATTTTTTCCATGAGAGAGAGAGACACAGGCCCTCCCAGCAGCTTCACGCCGCGGTCCACCCCAGCTTCAGCCAGCTCAGGTCATGGCATGAGGTGCAGGCCGGTGTGGACGCGAGGTCTCTGGTGGAAGTGGGCCTTCCGGGCCGGTCCAGCTGTGCCACCACGGGCCTCTGCCTGGCCGCGCGGTGTGGCTCTGCTAACCCGGTCTCCCGGTTCCCTCGTCACCTCCGCCCTGCCCGGAAGGCATCGGCCTGGCGTCCGTGGTCATCGAGTCCTACCTGAACGTCTACTACATCATCATCCTCGCCTGGGCCCTCTTCTACCTGTTCAGCTCCTTCACCTCCCAGCTGCCCTGGACGACCTGCACCAACTTCTGGAACACAGGTGCCCCCGCCCCTGTTCCAGCCCGGACAGCTGAGTAGTGGGGAGCACGTGGCAGGGCTGCCTTGTAGCCTAGCCCGTGGGCCCCAGGGCCAGTGCTGCCGGCCCAGCCGAAGGCTTTGGGGGGCCTTGGGTCAGCCGCTGCGGGGGCCCAGTGTGGCTGTGAGACCCCAGTGGGACACACTGCACAATCACACGGGGTTGTCATCACTCACTCAGCCATCCGTGGGGCAGGTACTCACTGAGCACCACAGCAGGCCCTGACTGTCAAAGCTGCCCAAGACACACAGGCCCAGCCCTGGCTGAGTGTGCGGTGGGGTACACTCAGGGCCAGCTCCCAGGCCAGGGAGTGTGCGGTGGGGTACACGCAGGGCCAGCTCCCAGCCCTGGCTGAGTGTGCGGTGGGTTACACACAGGGCCAGCTCCCAGCCCTGGCTGAGTGTGCGGTGGGGTACACGCAGGGCCAGCTCCCAGCCCTGGCTGAGTGTGCGGTGGGGTACACGCAAGGCCAGCTCCCAGCCCTGGCTGAGTGTGTGGTGGGGTACACTCAGGGCCAGCTCCCAGCCCTGGCTGAGTGTGTGGTGGGGTACACGCAGGGCCAGCTCCCAGGCTGGGGAGTGTGCAGTGGGGTACACTCAGGGCCAGCTCCCAGGCTGGGGAGTGTGCAGTGGGGTACACTCAGGGCCAGCTCCCAGGCTGGGGAGTGTGCAGTGGGGTATACGCAGGGCCAGCTCCCAGCCCTGGCTGAGTGTGTGGTGGGGTACACGCAGGGCCAGCTCCCAGCCCTGGCTGAGTGTGCGGTGGGGTACATGCAAGGCCAGCTCCCAGCCCTGGCTGAGTGTGTGGTGGGGTACACTCAGGGCCAGCTCCCAGCCCTGGCTGAGTGTGTGGTGGGGTACACTCAGGGCCAGCTCCCAGCCCTGGCTGAGTGTGCGGTGGGGTACACGCAGGGCCAGCTCCCAGCCCTGGCTGAGTGTGCGGTGGGGTACACGCAGGGCCAGCTCCCAGCCCTGGCTGAGTGTGCGGTGGGGTACACTCAGGGCCAGCTCCCAGCCGTGGCTGAGTGTGCGGTGGGGTACACTCAGGGCCAGCTCCCAGCCCTGGCTGAGTGTGCGGTGGGGTACACTCAGGGCCAGCTCCCAGCCCTGGCTGAGTGTGTGGTGGGATACACTCAGGGCCAGCTCCCAGCCCTGGCTGACACTCAGGGCCAGCTCCCAGCCCTGGCTGAGTGTGCGGTGGGGTACACTCAGGGCCAGCTCCCAGCCCTGGCTGAGTGTGTGGTGGGGTACACGCAGGGCCAGCTCCCAGCCCTGGCTGAGTGTGTGGTGGGGTACACGCAGGGCCAGCTCCCAGCCCTGGCTGAGTGTGTGGTGGGGTACACTCAGGGCCAGCTCCCAGCCCTGGCTGAGTGTGTGGTGGGGTACACGCAGGGCCAGCTCCCAGCCCTGGCTGAGTGTGTGGTGGGGTACACTCAGGGCCAGCTCCCAGCCCTGGCTGAGTGTGTGGTGGGGTACACTCAGGGCCAGCTCCCAGCCCTGGCTGAGTGTGCGGTGGGGTACACTCAGGGCCAGCTCCCAGCCCTGGCTGAGTGTGCGGTGGGGTACACGCAGGGCCAGCTCCCAGCCCTGGCTGAGTGTGTGGTGGGGTACACGCAGGGCCAGCTCCCAGCCCTGGCTGAGTGTGTGGTGGGGTACACTCAGGGCCAGCTCCCAGCCCCTGAGTGTGTGGTGGGGTATCCCAGCCCTGGCTGAGTGTGCGGTGGGGTAACTCAGGGCCAGCTCCCAGCCCTGGCTGAGTGTGTGGTGGGGTACATTGGCTGAGTGTGTGGTGGGGTACACGCAGGGCCAGCTCCCAGGCTGGTCACGGTCCCCAGGTGATGCAGAAACTGCACATTAGCCGCATGGTCACGGTCTGATGGGGAGGGCTGCAGGGCCCCCATAGCGATGGTGGGAGAGGGCCTTCTGAGGCCTGGACGGGTGAGTCCCGGCAGGAGGAAGGGCAGATGCACGGACTCGCTCCCTGTCTTTAGGACGGAGGGATGGGCTGCCAGAGTGCGCAGGAAACACCCCCACGGGGCTGAGCGGGTCCAAGTCCGCGCTGTGTCGGAGGCTGGCACCAGAGGGGCAGCCGATTCTCCGGGAACAGGAGCAGTGAGCGAGCGCTGCGTGGGGAGACGGTGGTCCCACACCAGCAGGGCTCAAGGGGGTACGAGAGCATCTCCTCGTCGGGTCCCTAACCGAGGCCTGTCCCTCTTTGTCCCCAGCAGAGCATTGTGTGGACTTTCTGAACCACTCGGGAGCCAGCACAGCGATCCCCGCTGAGAACATCACCTCGCCCGTCATGGAATTCTGGGAGTAGGTGCCGGGCGTGGCTGCACGTGCCGGGGGCCCCACGCGGGGGAAAGCTGGGTGTCTGGGCTGTGCGAGTTTGGGTGTCTGGGGTGCAGGCTGAGACTCCCCTCACGGTCTCCAGCACATGCCCACACATCGTGGAGGGAGGAGAGAGCACTGTCCTCCCACGCCCTCGCACGTCCCCAGCCCGCGTGTCCATCCACGTCCGCGGACATTCTCACGCGTGTCCACCTTCGCCTTTGTGTCTGCCCGCCCCACCCTGCGGCCACGCAGGCGGCCAGCGGTGCGTGGGCAGAGCCTGAGGGGCAGGCCGCCTCCTCCCGGCGCTGTGCGGTATGGGTGTGCTAGCCTGGGGAGCACAGCGGCACGCGCTCACGCTCACCTCCTGCACCGCCTCCACCACGCCCGCCCACTCCCCTGCGTTCTCACCCACGGTCACCAGCACGCACGCACGTGCACCTCGGTTTCCTGAAGCACACACACACCCATCACCGCACACCTTACACTGACACGCACCGAGCCTTCACTAGACGCCCGGACACTTGCCTGCCAACCGCATGTATGAATAGCCGTCCCACGTGCCCAGCTGGCCCTCAGGGCTGTCTCTGTCTCCATCCGCACAACAGAGATAGCTGTGACGGTCACAGCCAAAGGCCTCTCCGAGGTCGTGGCGACTGCCCTCCTAACCCCAGGGGTGCACAAGGCACAGGTGGGAGCAAGGCGTGGCCAAGGGAGGCAGGGGAGCCCTGCGCGTGGGACCTGCCAGGTCAGCTCTAAGAGTGGGACTCGGTCACGAGGCCCAGTGTCCCCGTAGCCTTCACCGGCTGTCGTCCCCCCAGGAGGCGCGTCCTGGGCATCACCTCGGGCATCCACGACCTGGGCGCCCTGCGCTGGGAGCTGGCGCTGTGCCTCCTGCTGGCCTGGGTCGTCTGCTACTTCTGCATCTGGAAGGGCGTCAAGTCCTCGGGCAAGGTGAGAGAGCCGTCTGCGGCCCGAGCCCGCGGTCGCGAGGGGCTCTTTCTGGGGAAATGAAAACGTCATTTAGGGGAGAGGCGAGGTGAGGACGGGGCGTCGTGGGAAGATAGTCGAGCCAGCACAGGAAGGACTTTCTTTTTTGATACGACTTTAAAGGCCTGTTTTGGGGGCCAGCAGGTGGCGTAGTGGTGGACTCCCACATGCCCTCTGTGGTTTGAGCCCCAGACCTGGTGGCTTGAAAATCACGCTGGGCATGTGTGCGTGCGTGCCCAAGATCCCAGGAGGAGGATGGAGGAGAAGGCCATCCCTCCCGGGGAGCAAGCTCTCACTTTCCCTGTCTCTGTCTCTTTCTCGCTCTCGAGCACTCATGCCCTATGGCAAAAACCTCTACTTTAAAAAAAGACCTGTTTGGGACCGGCCCTAGAAGTGGTTAAACACTGTGTGAAGGGAGCCAGATAGGTGCGAGGGCGTGGGAGGACAGTGCTCTCTCCCAGGGCTGACCACAGCTCAAATCCCAGTCCTGGTCGCTTGAAAAACATGCCGGCACATGGGCATGAGTGCCCCAAATCCTGATAGGGTGGGGAAAGGACAAAAGGGACTGCGTCATGACCATGCCCACTGAGGGGCACGCTCTCTCTCTCTTGGGCACACGCGAGTACCCTCTGGCATTGGACACGCAGAGCTGCGTACGTAGTAATAATCGGAGCAGAGTAAGAGACCTGCCGGCCCGGCTGCGATACCTAATGGCATCCCAGACCCGGTGAGCTGCCAGCCCTGCGGCTCAGGCAGCTGCTGCCGTGTGGCCGTCGAGGTCTTCTCCGGGTGTGCGTGTCCCCGTCAGCCTATGTGCTGTGTCGCCAAGACTGCACTCTCTCACGACTCGCTCACTGTGTACCGCAACATGCTCAGACACGTTATCGCACGGACTAGCAGACAGAGCTGCGTTGGAGGTGTTGGTCCCTAATCACTGGCGGGCTCACCGGGGACAGAGGACACTGGACTCGTTACCTGGAGGGCTCAGGATCGCATACTATTTCCAACCCGAAGACGCTGCAGGCTCCTCGCCGAGGAGCTGCGCCTGGTCAGGGTGGCGTGGGACACCTCCGGGTGTCGGCAGGATCCCAGAGCTCAGGCCACCGGGGCTCCCTGACTGTCAGTCTGGGGAAGGACAGGCTGAGTCCCCCGCAGGCGACTGTCAAATCCGGGCACCGCCCCGGGGAAGGCCAGGACAGGGGCTAAGGACACTGCTGTCCTTGGAGGTTCTGGGCCCCGCCTGCTGAAGTGCACCTGGCTGCCCGGAGGCCGGCTGCTGGAACTGCACAGGGAGGTGTGGGAAGTCTCGCATGCCCGCCGCTGCCGCTCTCAGCCGCCACCATGCGCCCGTGAACCAGCACGAGCGACCGCGCGGCCGGGAGGGGGTCGGGCTGCTGGGATGACGCGGCCCGGCCCCCTCCAGGTGGTGTACTTCACGGCCACGTTCCCCTACCTGATGCTGGTCGTCCTCCTGGTCCGTGGCGTCACCCTGCCCGGAGCCTACACGGGCATCGTCTATTACCTGAAGCCGGATTTGTTTCGCCTCAAGGACCCCCAGGTGGGTACTGTGCTGGGCTGTCTCCCCAGAGGTCTCCCAGCCCGGCCTGAGCTGCCTTTCAAAAGTCTTTCACCGCTTTCCCCTTGGTTTAAAAGCAGTAGACACCATTGGGGGAAAATCAGAAAATATTGGAGAAAGAAACTAAAGATTTCTGGAAAGCCCACCCCTCAGATAGTCTCAGCTCGTGTGTTAGCATAGTCCCTTCCCCCCTTTCCGGGTAGCCTGTGTGCCCGTGTTAAGTGTGAACGCAGTTGAGTTTGGACAGACACGCATCCTTTCTCCGCTTAATTCTACTGTAGCCGCTCCCATGTTACCGAATTCAGTTGTAAATGCCGTTTATAACACTGGCATAATAGTTCCTCTCTCATCATTCACTCATTCAACGAAAACGTACTGAAGGGACTAGCAGGTGGCATGGTAGTTAAAGTGCTGGATCCCACATGGCCGATTATGCGGTTCAAGTCCCAGACCTGGCAGCTTGAAAAACACGCCAGGCACATATGCATGCATGCCCAAGGTCCCAAAAGAAGAATGGAGGAGAAGGGATTGTGGTATGGCCTTTCCCCGTGTGTGTGTGTGTGTGTGTGTGTGTGAGTATGTGTGAGTGTGATTGCTCACTTTCCCTCTCACTGTCTCCCTGTCTCTCAGGCAAGTGCACAGGCCCCATGGCAAAGATCTTTTTTAAAAACTGTGCTGAGTACTCATCAGGTGCCAGGGACAGGGCAGTGGGTAGAACGGGCCTCTTAGAGCTCATAGCCAGTGCAAGGATGCTTTAATGTACTGGCTTTAGAGAAATGTAGGCTTTCTTTTCTTCTTCTTTTTCTTTTTCTGAGAGATTTAGGGCGCTTGTGCTCGCCAGAGAGACAGAAAAACAGAAAATGAGAAATCACCTTCCAGGGGGGATGGCCATGCTTCAATCCTTTCTCCTTCACTCTCTTCTCGGGATTTTGGGCACACACACACACACACGCCGGGTGTGAGTTTCAAGTCACCAGATCCGGGACCTGAACCATGGTTGACTACGTGGGAGTTCAGTGACAAAACCGTTACGCCATCTGCTGGTCCCAACATAGATTTTCATCAACAGTGTTTGAATATACCCTTCTTTCTGCAGAGCCCTTGTGAGATTTGATATTTATTTATTTATATCTAGGTTTCACCATAGGGCATGTACACTCACTGGAGAGAGACAGAGAGAAAAGGAAGGTGAAAAGTCACCCCCCAGGGGAAATGGCTACACAGCAACCCCTTATCCTCCATTCTCTTCTTTGAATTTTGGGCATGCACACACATCCGGTGTGAGTTTCAAGTCACTGGGTCTGGGACTTGAACTGTGGTTAGCCATGTGGAAGTCCAGTGTCGTAACTACCATGCCACTTGGCAGCCCTATACCTTATTTTAATCCTTGGTGTTTTTCAGTTGCCTGCAGGCACATGTGCTCTCCAGAGAGAGAGAGAAAAGAGAGAGAAAGAAAGCACCACCCAATGGAGCCTGATTGCTCCACAATCCCTTCTCCTCCATCTCATCATCCCGTTGGGATTTGGGGCACACACATGCAAGAGTGTTGTTCAAACTGTTGGGACTGGGATTTGAGCCACAGTTGGCCGGGATGGGATCTGGCTCCCAGTGCTCTGAGCCTAACCACGGCACCATGAGGTTGGCCTACTCCTTGATCATTTGATAGGCCCATTTTGTTATTTTAATTCTCTCTATCTCTAAAAATATGGGCAATTTTCCCACTTATTTATTGCTTATTTTAAATTCTGAAGACATACACGAGGCTCTGTGCGCGTGTGCGTGTGCGTGTGTGAGTCGAGTGGGTGGCTCGCCCTGCCCTGCAGGGAGGCCTGGGCCTTGTCTGGGGTGCAGCCAGACTCCACTTGAGGAATTCAAGTAACGTGCGTGTGCCTGAGAACCAAACCAGGAGTGGGCCCTGCCTGTGGGGGGCATTGCAGAGCCAGGGCAGGCCATGGGGCGAAAGGCCACCCTGGCTCCAGGCCTGGTGGGCTCCCCCGGCCCCCAGCCACTTTCCTGGGGTCTCACTCAGGTGTGGATGGACGCGGGCACCCAGATCTTCTTCTCCTTCGCCATCTGCCAGGGGTGTCTGACGGCCCTGGGCAGCTACAACAAGTACCACAACAACTGCTACAGGTGAGGGCGGCCGGCTGGGGCTGTCTGTGCCCCACGGAGCACCGGGTCCGAGGGTGGCTCCAGACCCGCTGTGATGGGCCCAGCCGTCCCCGTCTGTGACCAGTGTGACAGTGTGTCCAGCTGGCTGTGGGTCCCTCTCGGCTGAATTCCCTTCTCCCCGGGCTCTCCCCCGACCCGCCTTGTCTTGCACCTGCTGGGTCAGGGCCGTCTTCTCCGCCTCCCTCTGCGTTCTCTCCTCATGTCCCCTCTCCACCTCGCCCTGTCCCTCTCGGATCCCTGCTGACTTCCTCTCCACTGTCCCCTTCTGCCTGCCTGCCCCGCCGCGCCCGCAGGGACTGCATCGCCCTCTGCTTCCTGAATAGTGGCACCAGCTTCATGGCCGGCTTCGTGGTCTTCTCCATCCTGGGCTTCATGTCCCAAGAACAGGGGGTCCCCATCTCTGAGGTGGCCGAGTCAGGTAGGTGCCACCTTTCTGGGGACCCACAGGGAGGAAGGGTCAGAGGACACAGTTCTTGCTATGGAAAGGCAGGGGTCCCAGAAGCCAGGCGTGTGAGCTGTGTGGCGTCTGGGTGGGGCTGGGCACAGAGGGGCTTCCCTAACATGAGTGGTGAGGGATAGGGGAGTCGGGGCACGGGTGGCTGTGAGCCCCGGAACCTGGGAAGAGCAGATAATGGATGCAATCTCCCCTCCTGGAAGTGCACACACACACGCACGCATGCACACACACGCACACACATGCACGCGTACACAGGGCCTGCGGACAGCTCTCCCGAGGTTGCGAGGGCCCGGAGCTCAGCCGTGTGCCCGGCAGGTCCCGGGCTGGCCTTCATCGCTTTCCCCAAGGCCGTGACTATGATGCCCTTGTCCCAGCTGTGGTCCTGCCTCTTCTTCATCATGCTCATATTCCTAGGGCTGGACAGCCAGGTACGCCCCCCGCCCTCTCAGGTGCCCGGGGCCCCTGCCATCGCTGCTCGACCCTCCCCACTGCCCACTCACCTGAGGCCCCTGTGCCCGGGGCTCGTTTGGGGCTGGTTTGGGGCTGGTTGGGCGGGCCTGGGCCTGGAGACCCTCTCCGGGTGGGGGACTGCCCACTCTGTCCCCTGAACACAGACACCCCCAGAGGTCCTTCTGGCCTCTTTCACCTGCTCAGCCCGAGCGGCCCAGCGCCCAGCCCTGAGGACAAAATGCAGCCCCTGCCCTCACTGGGGATCCCTCGGGGGCGGGGGCTGGGGCAGGCTGCCTCCCTGGCACCCCACGCTCCCACGTGCCTCCTCCCTGCCCGTCGTGAGGGTGGACGAGGGGGGCAGCCGGGGCCTGGCCTGCCCGCTCACCGCGCCCTCCCGCCCGCAGTTCGTCTGCGTGGAGTGCCTGGTGACGGCCTCCATGGACATGTTCCCCAGGCAGCTCCGGAAGAGCGGGCGGCGCGAGCTCCTCATCCTCGCCATTGCTGTCGCGTGCTACCTGATGGGACTCTTCCTGGTCACCGAGGTGAGGGGTGGGCAGCCTGCGGACGGGATGAGGGATGAGGGAGTTGTGGGGATACCGCCACCCCTTCTCTGCTAGCCGGGGGTGTGCACACCACCCTGCCTCCCTCACAGCCTCTCGCAGGGTCACACCGCAGGGCCGGGGGGTTCCTTCAGGTGGCAGCAACACAACAGGTCAGAGCAGAGGACAGGGGAAGGTACTGAGGTCCAGAGATATTGTGGTTTCAGGCATGGCTGGATCCAGCTGCCCCGCGACATCGGTGGGTGGTTCCTCTCTACCTCAGAGCTCCCCTCGTCTGCCAACCCCACTGCCAGCAGGATGCCCTCCTGCGTGGCCCAGGAAGCCGACCACCCTGCAGCCTGCCTTTAACCACAGCCACCCCGGGGAAGGAGCAGGGAGAGAAGGGCACCCCAACCTAAACGGAGCCCAGGAGGTCGTGCCAGACATGATTGTCCTGCCACGAGGAGGGGCCTGCAGGTGGTGCAGGGCAGCCCTGGTAGATGCAGGCCGTGGTGTCGCCGGCACCGAGCGGGAGGAGCCCCTGCGCGGCCTCAGCGCCCCTCCTTCCGCAGGGCGGGATGTACATCTTCCAGCTGTTCGACTACTACGCCACCAGCGGCATCTGCCTGCTCTTCCTCTCGGTGTTCGAGGTCATCTGCATCAGCTGGGTGTACGGTAGGTGGGGGCTGGCCAGGAGCGGGCGCTGCCCTCTGCGTCCCCGCCAGCCAGCCCCGCGACGGGAGAGCTGGTAGCCAGAGTCGCCCGCGTGGGGAGCGCTGACTGGGTTAAGTACAGCGTCCTGGACGTCGAGGCCGCCAGGGGCCCTTTGCCAGTGGGAAGGGCCCTGCGGGGCCCTGAGTCTGACTCCCCAGAATCCTGCACCCCCTTTCCACACGGCAGCCGGGCGACTGGCCAGTGGTGGGCAGCCCTTGCCGTGGTGGCTGCCGTGTGGCACCGCGCCCGCTCCCCAGCGCCGAGCTCATCCCCGGGTGACACTGAGGGCCGCCGCATCCCTGCAGCAGCCACCTGGTCACACAGCGCCGTGGTCCCTGGGCCGCTCCACCGGCTCTGCAGTCCTGCTCCGTCACTTGCCGACGCGAGGTGCACCAGAGCCCGGTGTGGTT
Source organism: Tupaia tana (assembly GCA_026018925.1). NCBI lineage: Eukaryota > Metazoa > Chordata > Mammalia > Scandentia > Tupaiidae > Tupaia > Tupaia tana. The sequence goes on from JAKSZU010000006.1 coordinate 109,216,333, forward strand.
CGGGCCTCCGCTGAGCTGTGGGTGAAGGGGCCGTGTGGAGCCCGTCGAACCTGCCCAGGGAATGCAGTGCTGGCCAGAGAGAGAGGCCCTGTGAGAGAGGGAGGCGCCCCGAGGGCGTGGTCAGGCCGCACCCTTCTCCTCCGCCTGTCCACCCTGGGGCGGGGCGCGTGTGCACCTGCGTCTGGTGTTTCCAGGCTCTCTGGCTGAGAGTCGAACTGCAGCCAGCCCTGCAGGACCTGGCTCCCTTAGTCACGGGCTCCGGGCCCAGCCAGGGATGGCTCTCCAAAGGGGGGACGGGAGCTCGGCCGCCAGCCGTCAGCTGGAAGGCGCTTGGGTGTGGAGTTAGGGGTAGAGTAAGGTCCCTCCGCGTGCTCTCACCCAGCAGCGGCTCTGTGCTCCGGGAAGCCTGGCTCTGCCCGGGGCTACAGCAGTGGGGAAACGTGAGGCACTAACAGACCAGCCGGGGTCCCCCAGCACTGGGAACTCGGAGGTGCCTCCTCGGAAGTCTAGACTTCGCTAGGTCGGGTGGCTGCCTGTCCCCAGCGGCTCTCTAGGCCGACGTGAGGTCTGTGAGACCCGCGAGGACAGTGGGGCCCTTGCCACCCAGCTGCTCTGCCCCCCCCCAGATTCCCGTCTGCCGCACAGGTCAGCACGCACTCATGTGGCCCCAAGCCCCCTTGGGTGCACGTGTCCTGTGCCGTCAGGACAGTGGGGTGTCCTCCTCGGGCAGGGAGAGCTCGCTCCACCTGCACGTGGCAGCAGGCCGCCGCTCCCCGCCCTGGCCGCCTCCTCACGGGGCGGGACGGGCACAGGGGTGGACGCTCCCCAGTCCCCATGAAGCTGTCCTCACTCTCCCCACCACGCCTGGTCAGGGGCGGACCGTTTCTACGACAACATCGAGGACATGATCGGCTACCGGCCGTGGCCCCTGGTGAAGATCTCCTGGCTCTTCCTGACCCCCGGGCTTTGTGTGGTGCGTGTCCACCGGGTGACCCCCACCCGTCTGCCCCAGGAGACCCTGCGGAAGTACGCCTGACCCATGGGGCCCTTTCCTGCTGCCCAGCCCACTGCGGGAGGCGGCCCACCCACACCACTGGGTCCCTACTGTCTCTCCTGGGCCCCGGTCCCCGCCAAGCCACGTCACCCTCTCCCAGCCCTGCTCCCTCTGTTCCTCCGGTCGGCCATTGTGTCTGCCCATCCCCTCCCGTCCCCCGTCCCTCCTGTCTCAGCCCGCGGTGGCAAGGGCTTTGACTCACCGTGGAGAAGGGGCTGGCTCTGGAAGAGGCCCTCGTCCCAGCCGTGTCCGCCCTCCCCTGTGCAGGCCACGTTCCTCTTCTCCCTGAGCAAGTACACCCCGCTCAGATACAACAACGTCTACGTGTACCCGCCCTGGGGCTACTCCATCGGCTGGCTGCTGGCCCTCTCCTCCATGGCCTGCGTCCCTCTCTTCGTCGTCGTCACGCTCCTGCAGGCTCAGGGTTCCTTCAGGAAGGTAGGTGGCTGGGGCAGTGACCCACTCGAGGAGGGCCTGAGAGAGGTGGGCTGGGGCAGGGCTCGCGGGGGCTCCGAGTGCGCGCGGCTCTTGGGTCCCAGGGCACTAAAGGGGAAGGCTGTTAGAGACAGCCCAATGGCTTCATTTTCAGAACCTTGAAAGTCTAGAGGCCTAGCCCCATGGCATCTCATGCTGGCGGATCACCTGGGCAAACTAAGCCGGGATAAACTGCCGAAGGACGAAGGGAAAGCTAGGTCACAAACGGACAGAAGGCGCTCAGGCCAGAGGGCTCATATAGTGGAGACTTTTTTCCCTTAGATTTTTGCCATAGGGTGTGCACTCACCAGAGACAGAGGGAGGGAAAGTGAGAAGTCACCCGCCTCTGTCCTGGGGGATGGCCATCCTACAGTCCCTTCTCCTCCAGTCTCCTCTTGAGATTTTGGGTGTGCATGCACATGTGCCTGGTGTGGTTTTCTTTCTCTTTTTTTTTTTTTTTTTGAGAGGTTTTCGCTATAGGGCGTGTGCACTCGCCAGACAGACAGAGAGAGACATAGAGACAAAAAGAGAGAAATCACCCCCCAGGGGGCATGGCCACGCTGCAATCCCTTCTCCTCCATTCTCCTCTTGGGATCTTGGGCACGCACGCACACGCGCCTGGCGTGAGTTTTAAGCCACCGGGTCCAGGACTCGAACCGCAGTCGACTACATGGGAGTCCAGCGACATAGCCATTACGCTAACTGCTGGTTCCCACCTGGTGTGGTTTTCAAGCCACAGGGTCTGGGACGTGAACCAGAGTTGGCCAGGTGGGATCCAGCCACTTTAATCTCTAGGCACACGCCCTACGGCAAAAATCTCTCTCTCTAAAAAAAAAAGTTGGGTCCAGTAGATGGCGTAATGGTTCTCTTGTTGGACTCCCATGTAGTGGACCGTGGTTCCAGTCACCATTTGGCCCAAGTGCGGATTCTTTTTTTTTTTTTTGAGGTTTTTGCTATAGGGTGCGTGTGCTCACGAGAAAGACAGAGGGAGACAGAGAGACAGAAAGCCAGAAATCCCCCTCCGGGAGGATGGCCACACTGCAATCCCTTCTCCATTCTCCTCTCGGAATCTTGGGCACTCACGCACACGTGCCCGGTGGGGTCCAGGACTCGAACCACGGTCGACTACATGGGAGTCCAGCAACATAGCCATTACGCTAACTGCTGGTCCCTCAAGCATGGATCCTTACTCTACTGAAACTGACAGCCAGCTCTCCTGACTCGCTCCACATGCAGACTCCAGGCTTCTGCCCTCCCTTAGCCCGCCTGGGACACACGGAAGGCTTCTAGTTTAGAGTTGGGGACATGCCTTCCTGTGGGAACCGTGGACAATGCCCCACAGAGACATCACGTCTGTGGAAGCCGATCTGGCTGCACACACAAATCGGCCTGCACAAGCCAAGCAGGCCTCAGGAAGGTCCGAGAAGGGGCCCGTGGGCCTTCGGCGCCGGCCCGGCTGTGCTGCCTGAGGAGGTCTATGGACTGTGTGTTCCAGGCAGGAAGGGCAAGGCGGGGGCGATGATGCCAGCGACAGCCGTGACGGCGGTAACTGCAGTAAGACAGAGTGGCTCACTGAGCACTTAGAGTGGCACTGTAAGAATAGTCCTGACAGGGCCGGCCCTGGATCTGACATGGCCCGCCACGGTTCAAAGCCCAGTCCTGGTGGTTTGGAAAACACATGTGTGTGGGCCTGTGTGTCCCAAACCCTAGTGGGGCGGAGAAAGGGAGGGAAAGGGATTGTAGGGTGCTTTCTTCTTCTCTCCACCCCCAGTCCTCCCTCCCCTGGTGAGCACGCGTGTTTTCAGGCAATTTAGAAAAGGCTGGTTGGGACCAGCAGATGGCTAATGGCTATGTCGCTGGACTCCCATGTAGTCGACCGCGGTTTGAGTCCTGGACCCGGTGGCTTAAACTCACGGCGGGCGCGTGTGCGTGCGTGCCCAAGATCCCGAGAGGAGAATGGAGGAGAAGGGATTGCGGCGTGACCATCCCCCCTGGGGAGTGATTTCTCGCTTTCTGTCTCTCAGTCTCTCTCTGTCTTTTTGGCGAGCACATGGGCCCTATAGCAAAAACCTCTCAAAAAAAGAAAAATAAAAAGAAAGAAAAGGGTAGTGATAATAATAACAAAAACAGTTACCCTGTGCCAGGCACTGCTTTGTGACGGGTGTCCCACAAGTGTCCGCATTGCACAGATGAGGAAGCTGAGGGCCAGCGAGCTGCCTGAGGAGGGGCAAAAAGTCCCCAGTAGAACCAGGACAGCCCGGTCACCTCACAGTGCCTCTCCTGTCATCTCCAACTGCGTGTTCGTGTGCCCGCTCACGTCGCACTGAGCACTCAGGGCGCACAGTGAAGCCCGCCCGCCCTGCCACAGCACGCTCTGGCCTCCTCTCTCCACAGCGCCTGCAGCAGCTGATCACCCCCGACTCCAGCCTGCCCCAGCCCAGGCAGCACCCCTACCCTGACCGCAGCCCTGGTCAGCCACGCGGGCCTTCCCTGACAAAGGAGGGGCTGGTAGCCGGGGAGAAGGAGACCCATCTGTAGGCTGTGGCCTGAGGCTCAGTGGCTGCTGAGTGAGAACCAGGTCAGGGCCACTCTCCACCCCCAGGGGACAGCATCTGCCTCCGTCCCCTGCACAGCCCTGCTGAGAACCTCTGGGGACCCCTGGGCACCCTAGTCGGAGGCCAGGCCCCTCTCCTTTCCTCAGCTGGGCCAGCTTCTTTGGGGGGAAGGGTGGCACCCCGGGACATGCCCTCTGTGAAGCACCCCTCTTTGGAACACACCGTCTTATTTATAAAGGGAAGTGGTCTCTGTGGAGCCCACCGTCTGCCTGTACCACGTGGTCTGCAGGGCCCCCGGGGGCTCCCTCAGGGCTGGCTGTAGGTGCGTCGGTAGGTGGCTGTAATTGGAGTACACACCCTGGTGTGACTCAGCCTGATGGGACCTACCTCGTTGGGTTCGGAGGTCCACGGAGAGGTCCTCCCTTAGGCTTCACGTTCTGGAGAGTCCGCAGGGCGAGAACTGGAGGAATAGCACGCAAAGCTTCACAGGCCACGTGTGCCTTGAGTTGTCTCAGCAGCCACCTCTCAAGATGTCCCCAGCTCCAACCTAGTTCTGCATTCTTCTTCTTGATGTGTTGCCACAAAGTTCTGGAGCGCATGTACGCTGCTCCTCTGCCCAGGGCAGACATTACTAACTGATCCCAGATTCTTCCCCGCCTCACAGTCCTGACAGTGCTACAGGCAGCTCGACTTGCCATCCTGCTTCTAACCCTAACTCCTGACCTGGGGATGAAAAAACAAGACCAAGGCAGCTAAGTGACTCCCTTGAGGTTCAGTGGCTTTTGGGCCAGAGAGATGACTACCCCGTGTCTGTGCTCAGGCCAGGGATTTCCTGCCTCCGCTGACCAGCGTGTGTAGATCGCCTGCCTTTAGTCGGTCACTCTGCCTTGGCAAGCGAGGGAGAGAGGTCCCCTCTGTGGCAGGGCCAGACGCCCTCCCCAGGTGGTGGCCCTTGGTGTTTCCTCCACCAGCCTGTGCTCACGGGCCGGACTTCCTCTCTGGGCCTCTTGTTCTTGTCACTCTCCATGTCCCCAGTGGATGCCGTGGGGCTGAGAGCAGTCACCCACTGAGAAGGGCTCAGGTGCGTGCCCGTCTTCCCACACATGGCTCCTCCTCTGCTCCTGCTCCCCTTCCTCACATGTCCCCTCCTCTGCCCCCATCCCTGCTGAAACATCCAGGAAGGCTTCCTGGAGGAGGAACGCAAGCTTGGATCAGTCCAGAAGGGAAGGGAGAAGAAGGAATGAGGTGGGGCGGGATGCTTGGGGACAGGTTGCCAGGGCCAGGGAGCTGCCTGAGGGAAATGGGGCACCCCTAGAAGTCCCCTCAAGCCCCCGCCCAGTGTGCTCTATCCCCGACAGCTGGAGGCCATCCTCAGGGCAGCCAGCATCCTCACGCGACCTGCAAGGACTAAAGGCCCATGGCATGTGGGCACAGAGGTGTCCTGCTCCTGCTCCAGCAGCCCCTGGATGGCTCCGTGCCCCTGTGCTCACCCTTGTCGGGCGAGCAGGGGTCAAAGGAGGGTCCACGAGGAAGGACAGAGAACCCACTTCAGCCTGGCCCTCTCCTGCGGGAGACCTGGGTCGTCAGGTGGAGCCGGAGCCACACTCCCTGCTGCCGCCTGGTGGCAGAGGCGAGCACCCTCCCCTCTGCGGGGAGGCCAGAACAGCCCTTCCTGTGAGAGTCCCCGCCTCTGGAAGTCAGCTGCGTGCTGTGTCCTTCTCCCAGCCCCGGGGTGTGGGAGGGGCTCCAGACAGCTGCGGGACGGTGGGGTGCAGCATTTCCAGTGGCAGGCCCCCATGGCTAGCTCTCTCCAGCACCTTCACTGTGCCCCTCAGGCCCTTCACAGCCTGTCTCTGCGGACACCGCTGCTCTCCATCCTCCCCAGGACGCTGGGCCGCCCTGGCCCTGGCTTCCAGCTCACCGCCCACCTTGGAAGGTGCCTGCTCTGGCACAGGGGCTGCCAGAGGCAGGGGCTGCCACAGTTCCCCCAAGGCCTCCATGCCCAGGACGAATTCACAGGGATGGGGGTTGCGGGGCCGTAGGGAATGGAGGATGGGCTGCAGGCTGCTGAGCCGCTCCTGGGAACCTGCTCACAACGGGTCGCACGTGGCCGAGAGCGATGGGTTCCCTCTAAGAAGTGCCAGAGCACCAATGCGGGTGTGTGGGTGTGATACAGGGATGTGTGTGCACACAGCTGTGCATCCGTGTGTAATACAGAGGTGTGCATGTGTGTAAGAAGGCATGTGTGTAACATGTGTGAGTGTGACACCGGAGTGCATGTGTATAATACAGGTGTGATACAAGTATGTGAGTAATACTGGTGTGTACATGTGCACGTGTGTGATACAGATATGCATGGGTGTGTAATACAAGTGTGAATGATATTGGTATGTGTGTAATACAGATGTGTGTGTGCTACAGGTGTGAGAATGTGTAATACAGGTGTGTACAGGTGTGTGCACCTGTGTAATACAAGTGTGTGATACAAGTATGTGTGTAATACCGATGTGTACGTGTGTGTGTGTGTGTGTGATGCAGGTATGCATGGGTATGTAATACAAGTGTGAGTGATACTGGCATGTGTGTAATACAGGTGTGCGATTGTGTGATACAGGTATGTGTGTAATACTGGTGTGTACATGTGGGTGTGTGTGGTGCAGGCAGGCACGGGTGTGTAATACAAGTGTGAGCGATATTGGCATGTGTGTGATACAGGTGTGTGTACTACAGGCATGTGACTGTGTGATACAGGTATGTACAAGTGTGTGCACCTGTGTAATACAAGTGTGTGATACAGGTTTGTGTATAATGCTGGTGTGTACATGTGCACATGTGTGATACAGGCATGCACAGGTATGTAATACAAGTGTGAGTGATATTGGCATGTGTGTAATACAGGTGTGTGTAATACAGGCATGTGAATATGTGATACGGGTATGTACAGGTGCATGCACCCATGTAATACAGGTGTGTGTGATTCAGGTATATGTGTAATACTGGTGTGTACATGTGGGTGTGTGTGATACAAGCATGCATGGGTGTGTAATACATGTGTGAATTATATTGGTATGTGTGTAATACAGGTGTGTGTAATATAGGTGTGTGTAACACAGATGTGAGAATGTGTAATACAGGTGTGTACAGGTATGTGCACCCATGTAACACAGGTGTGTGTGATACAGGTATGTGTGTAATAGTGGTGTGTACATGTGGGCGTGTGTGATAAGGCATGCATGGGTGTGTAATACAAGTGTGAGCGATACTGGCATGTGTGTAATACAGGTGTGTGTAATATAGGCGTGTGTAATACAGGTGTGTGTGATACAGGTACGTGCATAATACAGGCATGTGTGTGATGCATGTGCATGTGTGTATGATACAGGTATGTACCATACAGGTATGTGTATGATATCGGCATTTGTGTGGTACAGGTACATGCATGTGTGCAATGCAGTTGTGTGTGATACCGGTATGGGTGTAATATGAATGTGCATGTGCATGTGTACGTGCACATAAACAGCCGTGGGTTGTGCCCGGGTGTCTGTGTGCTCCACACCTCCCACTCTGGCAGCCCTGATCTGTCCAGCCGGGATGGGTTCACACAATTAAGGGCCGGCCTTGGGCACTCTCCAGCGTGCCTGGGCTCTACCGCTTCCTGCCACTCACCCTCGAACTTTCCACACACTCGCGTTTGGGAGCAGCTGAGCATGTAAGCTGTGTGGGAGGCTAGTGAGAGCCTCCGGGCAGCGGGGAGGACTAGAACCCTTGCTCCAGCAGGAGGGAAAAACCAGAGGGCCATGGTCTTGGGACTCCTGGTGCGTCAGAAGGGGTGGTCCTAGAATGGCCACCAGCTCTGGCTTGTTCATGTGTAGGCCTTTCACTGCACGGATGCTCTGACAGATTCATTCATCCTGGATCAAGTCCCCCTCCCACCACTCCGCCCTTTCCAGAGAAGGCGGTGGCTAGTTCTATCTGAGCCTAGCTCTAGAGTGTCCTCCCACGCAATTGCCGTATGGCGGAGAGCACCCCAAAGCCACACAGTCCACAGCCACGCAGTAACCCGACAGACAGCCCCACGTGGAAGGAACCGAGGCCTCTTGCTGGCACCTCCCCCAGCTTCAGCCATGCCTTCTCCCGAGGCCCTGAGCCTGACACCAGGGTCTGAATCGATTGTAGGGAGGGGAGTAACCAGCCCTGTTGTTCCAAGCCATCACATTCCACAGCAACTTGTTAAGCGGAGACAGATAACTAGCACAGCCCCTGGCTTCCCGGAGCTTTCTTCTTTGACGTAACAGAGAGTAGCTAAGGCTGCAGGTGCGAGCTGGCATAAGCAGCTTTTGGGTGGGCGAGGAATCGAACATGGGCCTGCCGTGTGGTCTCAGCCTGCAGAGTAGGGACATCTACCTCCAGGTGCCATACAGCTGAGCCAAGAACCACCCCTCTAAGGTTCCGCTGCGGCCCCTCCTCACTGTGTCCCTCACACTCTGGGAAGAGGAGGACTCCTGTCAGAGCATTTTGCTGTGGGGCCGCGTCCCCTCTGACCTCGCCCGGGCCCTGGCCTGGGCCCCCCTCTCCTTGCTGTGGGGCAGGAGGGGACTGACTGTCGCCCGGTCCTCACGTGCCCAGCTCCCTGACACCCAGCCCACGTGATGCCCCCGTGGCTTCAGCTGCCGGCCGAGCTGCAGGGCTGATCGGACCTGACAGGGATGGAGAGCTAGCCGGCCCCCACTGACACAGAGAGGGTCGGTGCTCGCCTGCACTCCTGCGCCTCCAGGCTGATGCACGGGGTGGGAGGGTGCTCTGGGACAGGCGTGGGGGCGAGCACGGGCACAGAGTCGCCAGGTGGCGCTGCAGAGGAGCTCGCTCCCTGGCTAAGCCCAGCCCGAGGCCCAGGTCCCTCGGCGGGGCTGGTGCCCAAGCCCCTGCTGCAACAAGGTCCAGCGGCAGCTCTTGGGGCTCGTGGCACCCGTGGCCAGAGCCCGTCTCCACCCACATGCATCTCACCAACACGCCAGGGGTGGCCTGGCAGACCCTGGCAAGACTCTCACATGCCAGGGTGGCAAGTGACCAGCCCTCCCGCAAGCCGGCCCCTCAGCCCAGCAGGACCTGGGGCGTGACTGACGGTGGCCTGCTATGGCCGGGCCAGACGGGCCAGCAAGTGCAGCCGGGGCTCGGTTGCTGAGAGGGGCTGGGGTGCAGGGACGAGAGCTGCCACCCTCGTGTGGGCACTAGTAAGTGTGGTAGCTGGTGCCAAGCTTGGAGATGCCGATTATCAGGGGATGGCGCTTCTTCCCTTCTGAGTTTACTGTTTCTTTTTTATTTTTTTCCCAAATCAAGCATTAGTGTTGAATTTTTTTTTTTAAATGGCCATAGGGCATGCTCACCAGAGACAGAGAGAGTGAGAGAGACGAAACACCCTCCCATGTGGCATGGGCACTCCACAATCACTTTTCCTCCGCTTCCCCCTCCTTTCGGGATTCGGGGCCCCTAGTGTGTTTCTCAAGCTCCCAGGGCCAGGATTCGAACTGTGGTCGGCCCCGCGGGATCTGGCTCCCTTAATCGTTAGCCGTGGGGCTGGCCCAAGTGTTGAATCTTATCAGCTGCTTCTTCCGCATCTATGGAGGCGATCGTATCACCTCTCTCCTTTCCTGTGTTTCCGTAGTGAGTTATACTACGGCCTGTGCAGTACTTAACCCTTCGCTCCTGGGACACACCCGACTTGGTCATGGTCTGCTATTTTTGTTATCAATGTAGATTCCATTTATTTATTTATTTACTTACTTTGCTATTTGCTATAGGGTGTGTGCGCTCACTGGTGACAGAGAGAGAGAAGATATGAAACCAGCCCTCGATGGGATGGCCACACCACAGTCCTTTGTCCTCCGTTCTCCTCTCGGGATTTTGGATACGTATGCACACATACCTGGTGTGTTTTTCAAGTCACTGGGTCCAGGACTTGAACGGCATAGTTAGCCATGTGGGATCCAGCTGTCTTCACACCCACGCCACCTGGCTGGGCCCTAGGCTCCATTTATTAGTTTAGTTAGTTAGTGTTAGGGTTTGCCGTAGGGCATGTGCGCTCAAAGGAAAGAGACAGAGAGGGACAGTGAGAAATCACCCTCCCCGGAGGGCGTGGCCACATCACGGTCCCTTCTCCATTCTCCTCGCAGGATTTTGGGCACACAGGAACATGCGTCCTGTGTGGTTTTCAAAGTTGCTGGGTCTGGGACTTGGACCATGGAGTAGGCCGTGTGGGATCTAACACTGTGACTACCACACCACCTGCTGGACCTTTCTTACAGCTAATTTTTGACTTCGTTCCTTTCTATTGTGTTTTCTCTTTCATTATTTCCACTTTTGTCTTTATTATTTCCTTCCTTATACTTCGGGTTTATTTTTTGTTCTTTTTGATACTTTCCAATTTAAATTGTCCCCTTGTCTATGAAGTGGTAACCAACCCAGTTGGTCGGGCTAACTCGCCGTGGGTCTGCTTCCACGTTTGATACTGGGGGTGGGCGTGGCCCCTCACCCCTGCCTCTACTCCCCCAGGGTCAGGAGGGAAAGTGAGGCCGCTCAGATGTCTTGGAGGGCAAGCAGGTCTGGTGGGAAGCTGAAAACCGAGAACGACAGCTGGGTCCCCGGTGGTCTGTCCCCAAGGTCTCCCGAGCCGGTGGGAGGCCAGTACTAGGGTCACAGCAGGAGCAGGAAGCACCAAGCTGTTAGGGCCAGCTACGTCCAGACCTGCAGAGGCACAGGAGAGGAGGGGTGAGGACAGAGTTCCCATGCCCCTCACTCTCGAGCGATTCTGCCAGCCTCGCCCGGAAAGGAACTCCCTGGCGGGCCAGCTCTGACCTGTCTCCCTCTCTTTTAACCTCCCCGACCTGCCCGGCTAGGACTTGGGCCTCTCCAGGGCCTGGGAGCCTTCCTCGGAAGGGAGGGAGCAGCTCAGAACTCGGCCTGTGGCTCTGGGCCCCTGGGCTCTGGCGGACCCCTCTCCCCTGGGGCTTCACCCGAGGAGCGCCAAGCTCCCCAGGAGAGCTCCTCGGGTACCTCTCCCTGACCCTGCCCCGACAGCTGTGAGGTGACAGTGACCGTGTGGCTGGCTCTGTGGGTCGGAGGGGAGGGAGCTACAGGAGAAGCTGAGGGCAGTAGGAGCTGGGGCGGGCAGTGGGGATCCGGCAGCTGCGCTCCAGAGTGGCTTCCCGAGCAGCCTGACGGTGCAGAAGGCAGCTCCTCACCACCCTCAGCGGCCCGCTGTCTCCTGCCCTAAAACCTGCTCCCATCTCAGAGGCCGGCCTCCAAGGTGGCCGAAGAAGGTGCCATGGGCCGGCCGGCAAGGTGGCTTCACCACTGACTGACGGTGACACGCAGAAAGCGTGGTCAGTGGGCTGTGTCCATCAGGGCTGGGAGAGGGCAGGGAGGGCCCTGGCCTGCACTGTGCCCTCTGGCCCCGGCCATCCTCAGGCTGACAGAAAGGTCGGCCTCGCTGCTGTTTCGTGTGCTCATGCCCAGAGTGACCACCATGGCGTGCGTCTACGTGTCATCTGAAAATGGAACCCCGAGTCTGCTGGGCTGGGGGTCACGAGGGTGGACGTGGACAAGGCTGGCCGCAGGCTGACCAAGCCCTGGGCAGCTCCTGCCCTGGCAGAGTGGGTGGGCAGCCCTGTGGGTGTCAGGGCGGCGTGGCCTGCTGCCACTGGCCTGTGTCCTGGGTCCTCCTTGCTGCCCGCATCCCCCTGGCACAGCCCGCCCCTGCCTTGCCGGGGCTGCCTGTCCCCTCTAACCTACTTCTCTCTCTGGCCTCCGATTAGGGAGACCATCTGGTCTTGGAGTTTCTAGAAGACCGATTTTATGATTCCTGTAATCCAGGTGGTTTTAAAGCCGTGTTTACACTTTACGGAGGTTTTCTTCACGTAAGTAAGGTCACGTGTCAGGAAACAGTCCTGTGGCAGATGGTCCTGGGTTCTGCTTCTAAGAGTGGTGGAGGCTGGCCGCCACAGAGGGCTCCGAACCGTTCACGCCCTCGGGCCTGCCCTGACCCTGCCTGGGCCGGCCCAGTGGTTCCGGGTGCTGGACCCCACAGGGCTGGACACGGTTTGAATTTCCGCCCACCTTGGAAAACACACCGGGTGTCTGTGTGCCCAGATCCCAACAGGGTGGAGAGGGGGAGAAGGGGCTGCGTGTGGCCACACCCCACGGGGTGCCGAGCACTGGGCCCGCCGGCAGTGAGAACACAGCACTGAGTCACGCTAACGCCCCCCTCGCCTCTGTGGTAGGGCCACCTTCCACCTGGAAGGGGCCGGTTTCCGACGCTGCCTCCAGGGTGAGCTCTGTCCCCGCACCTGCAGGAGTGCTGGCACAAGGCAGGCGTGCCCCAGCTTGTCACCCAATTCGCCTGGCTTCCGGCCCTGGCATCTTCTGGCCCATCCTCAGCCAGAATCCCACCAATCCCGGGCTGCCTACAGGCCTGCTCTAGCCAATGACTGACGGTTTGAGCTCCCCCCTGCAAAGGGTCATGGCAAAAGGGGGCAGGGGTGCTGACCTTGCTCTGCATCCCGGTGGCAGATGGACCCAGCAGGGCCCAGCCCACCAGAGGGGCCCTAACGGAAGAGAACGGTCTTCCTCCAGGAGAGAGACCTCGAGGGATGAGGGGACTGTAGGGACCGGGAACTCAGAGAAAGTGCTGCCACCCCAGATCCCAGCACAGCAAGAGTGGGGCCTTTCAGACCCTGGGCCCTCTCCTACGGCGGGGCTGAGCTGGGTTCCCTCAGGGGTGCTCTCCAGGGATCATCTCCAGCTTCCTGGGTCAGTGAATTCTCAGGATGGGACAGGTCCTAGCTGGCCTCTGGCTTCTTCTGGAATTTCCTGTTTCCTGGGAAGAAGGTGACACCATGCCCCTTTCATTCCAACGGGACAATGGGGCCCACCCTGGGGAGGCGCGGGGCCATCTGGGTTTCTGGGGGTGCAGCGTTCTGGTCACCGGGAGAGCCAGGGGCCCTTGTCACAGGTGTCCCAGGGCCGGCCCTCAGGCCACTTGACCTCTCTTCCCTCCAGTCAGAAGTCTCCAGCACAAGCCACCCGTGGCCCGGAGCCGAGCACTGCCAGGGCCTCCGCTGACTGTGGCCAGCCTTCATGCCTCTCGCTAGCTCACAGTTCGTTCCCCTTCCTCCCCTGGGGGCAGCTGGCCATGGCCTTATCCTCCCCAGGGTCTGGGAAACACTTCCAGCCCCAGCAGGAACCTGGGACCCTGCAGGGCTCAGTGAGGTTTGCTAAATGCTCTGTGACCCCTACACCATCCCCAGCAGGGTCCCTCAGTCCCTGCCAGGGCCTCCACAGCAGGAAGAGCACCCCTGGGGCTTGTCAGCCCAATCCTGCCTTTGAAGTCAGGCTTTGGGAGAAATCCCCAGGCTGTGATCACACAGGGTCTGTGGGACAGGCCCCAGCACAGCCTGACTGTCCACTGCAGCTCCCAATGGGCCGGGAGGGGCCCAACCTCCCCTCTCCCTGCACCCACACTGGCTGTCCTGCCCCCTGCAGCACGGCCTCTGGACCCCACTGCAACCTGCTGTCTGGCCTGGCCAGGAGCCGTGTGCACGTGTGTGTTGGTGGGTGGGGGTCTGGTCCTGCACCCTCAGCTCTGTCCGGGACCCTGGCAGACTACTCCTCTCGCCCTCTGCACACCGAAGCCTCCTTTGTGTATGACCACGGGAAGTCCGCGGTCCCAAGGCTGAGGCAGTGCCACTCTCAAGGCCAGAGGAGGGCGGCCTGCATCACCAGCTGTCCCAGGCCTCTCCCAGCAGCCACAAGTGCGGAAGGCCTTGGCATGCCCTCCTGCCTCGGACCCCCATCAGTCACTCTGATTTAAGGGGTAGGGGGCTTCCCTACAGGAGAATGAAGAAAAAACGGAACCCACACAGTTTGCTCAAGTGACATATTTCAATATAATCTCTAAAACTCTATGAATTGAACAGATAAAATACCTCTGGGCTACTTTGTTACAAAATATTTGCCATTTGGATCAGTCGCTGGGTGCAGCCCCGCCCTTCCCCAGGGAGGCCTCTCTCCAAAGGGGCGGGGGTGCATGTGGCGGGGTGCAGCACGCGGTATGCACAGCGGGAGTGGGGCGGACGGACAGATGGTGGCTGGGGTGCCTATAGGGTACAGAGACGTCCTGCAGGCTCTGGGGGACAGGTGGGGGCAGGGCAGGGCTCGCATTGGAGACAGACAGACAGGCAGGCTTCCAGGTCCGGCTGCTGCAGGGCCTTGCCTCAGGGGGGAGCCAGGAGCTGGTGCAGGGAGCTGACTTCACCCCCCCACGCCCCATTCTGGAGTTGGAGCCAGAGGGGTAAGGTCAGGAGAGGGGCCAGGTCCCCGTAAGGCCTAAAGTTGATAGTGTGGGTCCACCGCGGGTGATGAGCTCTGGGCCCACTGCCCCTCAGCCTCACGAGAGCTGAGGTGCCCACAGCAGCTCTGGGGCCCTCTGGGAGGACTAAAGGCCTGGTGGGCTGCTGCCTGGGGCGGAGCGGGAGCAGGGGGCTTTTTGCAGGCCCCCGGGGCTTGGTCTGGGGAGGGGACAGAACTGGGTCCCGGCCTGGGCCTGTGGCTGGTGGGGAGGGTCCAGGCGCCTTGGCCTCTGGCTGCCCCTGCAGGGAAGAGGGCTGGCTGCAGGCTGCCTGGCTCGGTGGGACGCCCTGCCCAGCAGGCCCTCGAGCTGCCAGTGCGGCCGGGGGCAGCTGTGGGGGTGGGGTGGGGCTGTGCCCTGGGCCAGGGCGCCGAGGTGCCCAAGAGTCCGGGTCACCAGGTGAGGCCCACGCATGTGCCGGCCCTCGGCCCTCTGCTGGTCCCAACCCGGAAAGCTGGGTCAGTTGTGGGGGGCACCTTGTAAACCTGAAGCATCTGTGAGCGGGGGGGAGGTCCCATCGGGTCTGGGTCATCTTGTGGTGCCCCTTCCTCAGCATCCCTGGCAGCCCAGGTCTCCCCGGTAGGGGGTTCAGCCGCCTCATGACTCCTGGCCCTTCACACCTCTGCTCCCGCCTCAGGTTCCCAGCTCTCACTCTACTCCCCCACCCGATTCACCCACCCCCACCCCATCACCTGCCTCCTGCCCTGGCCAGGGGCATCGGGGTGTCTGAAGTGCACCCCAGTTGTGGGCTGCTCCATCCCCAAAGGTTTTTTGGAGCGTGCCTGTCACAGAAAAGACACAGAGAGGGCCAGGGCACCGAGGACAGGGAGCCCAGGCGGCCGGGGTGCCAGGGGGACGGCAGATTGGCCACAAGTGATGGAAGCCAGGCTGACAAAGAGGAGCCAGAAATAAACGCACCGGCTGACATCACGGTGACGCCTGCGTGACCGCACACATGACATGTGAAACTAGGTCGCCTGGCCTCGGAGTGGGGGATGGGCAGCTCCTTCTGCCGGGCCCAGGCCTCTGCAGGCCGGGCGCAGGGCAGGGTAGGGGCGCACTGTCTGGGGGCTCTGACAACAGGCCGGGGTGGGAAGGGATCTCAGTGCAGCAGTGAGCTGTTGGCACAGTCTGGCAGGCTCGGGGCACGCTTCCTGAAAGGGCTGTGGTAAGGTGGGGGAGGCCTCCGTACTGCCCCACGGACTCAGAGCAGGCTGCCTCCCGTTTGGCAGGGAAGAGTGCTCTGCCCCAGGCCTCGGCTCCGTGGGGCTCGATACTGCCGGGCCCTAGAAGGCCGGGGAGGTCCGGCCCTCCTGAAGGCAGGCTGTTTAGAGGCCAAGGGGCAGCAGGGCAAGGCCGGAGCCTCTGGAGCCCTTCTGCTCTGTACCCAAGTCCCTTGGGGAGGCCATGGGAGTCACCCAGGAGGGGCCCTGGCCCGGCCCAGACCCACTGCCGGCACAGCCACCTGCTTCTGCTACGTCAGAGACGAAGTGGCCCTCGTGTGTCTCTGTCACTTGCCTCTGCACATTGGGCATGGCCAGGTGTGGCCGGGCTCTCGGGACCTAAGAACTCCTTAGAAGGTGTGTTTTGCAGACCTGCGGCCTGGTGCTGGGCCCACCAGGAAGGGCTGAGTGCGCCCTCTGCTCTCTTTGCCTAGCGGCAGCTCCAGAAAACACAGGAGGCCCGGAGGAGGGGAAGGACGTGTCCCCAGGGCCCAGGGCAGCAGTGAAAGCCCCCTCCTCACACCTGCCTCTTTCTGCAGTCCTTCTGCCCAGAGCTCCCACCCACAAGCTCAGACTGTGGGTCCCACCCCCCACTGAGGCCCTGGGTACCCACACACTCACCCCCACCCCAGCCACAAGTCTCAGACCCTCAGCTCTGGTGTCAACCCACAGCCCCACCGGCCAGATGGTGGTGGAGGAAGAGGCTGTGTGCAGAGCACCTCGGACTTGGCAAGGGGCGCTCAACGGAGTAGGGGGAGGGGGTCTGACGAGGCACGCCGGGTGCCGGGGCGAGCTCTTTCCAGTGTGCCTGTGATGGGTGACCAGAGCGTGTGGGAGCAGGAAGGGGCAGTCCAGACCCAGCCCCGGGACAGCAGGTGGGACAGGTCCACACCAGGCTCCAGGAGCCCTGGGAGTGACAGTGGTGGGGCAGGTCTACACCAGGCTCCAGGAGCCCCAGGAGGGACAGAGCGTGGGACAGGTCTACACCAGGCTCCAGGAGCCCCAGGAGGGACAGAGCGTGGGGCAGGTCCACACCAGACTCCTGGAGCCCCAGGAGGGACAGAGTGTGGAGCAGGTCTACACCAGACTCCTGGAGCCCCGGGAGGGACAGTGCGTGGGGCAGGTCTACACCAGGCTCCAGGAGCCCTGGGAGAGACAGAGCGTGGGGCAGGTCTACACCAGGCTCCAGGAGCCCCGGGAGGGACAGTGCGTGGGGCAGGTCTACACCAGGCTCCTGGAGCCGCTGGAGTAGCGGCGCCGGTGCAGCAGGGAGCCCGGTGGGCAGAACTGGTGAGGGTGATTGTAGGGGGGCGGGGGCGGCGGCAGCGGGGGCTGGTGGATGACCTTGACGGGGGAGCCTTGGCCGCGCAGGGGCGTGGAGCCGCAGGAGTCGGAGGAGGAGGAGTAGCAGGACAGCGCCTGGCTCAGCAGGGGCTCCATGCGGGCCAAGCAGGGCTGGTCCAGGACAATGACCTTGACGATCTGCTGGCACTGCACCAGGGTGCCCGGGGGCGTGGGCGGCGGCGGCAGCGGCAGCGGCGGGGGCTGCTCTTTCAAGGGGCTAGGCTGCAGGTCTGGCGGCGCCGGCACTCCCCTCTCGGCCCCCAGCCCGGAGCTGTGCTGGGACGTTTGAAGCCTGTTGTGAATTGACACCTAGTTTAGAAACAGCCAGAGAAGCGTGAAATGTTACAAGACTAATTCCCAGCTGCTGGGAGGGGCTACCCTGAGCCGCCCTCTGCCTCCCTCCGTCCTCGGTCTCACTCAGACCCCGCCCATCTCCGCACCAGAAGGAAGCGGGACTCTGACCCGGGGCTCTTCCGGCAGGGAGAGCGCAGTCAAGAGCCTGACGGAGCAGCCACCGCCCCGCCTCGGTCTCCTGCGGGTGAGATGGGTTCTGCCTGTCCGCAGGCTGAGTGCACCTGCAGGGCTTTGGCTACATCCCGCCAACTAATGGCCTTTGCCGGTCCCTGCTTCCCGGGGTGGGGGTATGGACAGAAAGAACAGTCAAGTGGCGCTTTCTCAGCCCCTCTTCCCTCGGCTTTGTTATAAAAAAGGCAGCCTCACTGAGGGCCTGCCGACCCCGTGTGTGTACACCATGAAGGTGCCTAGTGCCAGCCCATCAGGGACCCTGAGGGCTGATCTGAGCCTTCCAGACTCCCCAGGACCTCGGCCCACACTGGAAAGCAGCCTGGCAGCGGGGCACAGCAGGCCCATGCATCCTGGGGACACTTGCCCCATTGCAGGAGGGAACACCAGGAAGCGCTCTAATCTCCGGGGGACACCAGGAAGCACTCTAATCTTTGTCCTGGGGGAGTCCCATGAGTGCTCCCTTGGCCACAGAGGGCTCCAGGAACTGGCGTGGCCTCCTCTAGTGCAGGAGGGGAGGCAGGCTGGAGGTCTCTGGGAGGAGAGATCTCCCTCTGCTCCACCCTGCAAGTCCCTGCCTCAGACAGAATGGCCACTGTCCCCTGCAAACACTGGGCCCTCTAGGGGTAGCTGAGACCCTGGACTCTCCGAGGATGCTTCCTGCTGGGCCACCCTCTGTCCTCGGGCACCTGCTCAGGCTGGAGGCTCAGGGCACAGAGGAGAGGGCGCTGTAGGGGGGAACCTCATCCTAGGCCTAGACCAGGCTGGTCCAGCTCAAGTCTGGCTCGGAGCCTGGAACCAGCATCTCCGACTCTTTTCTGGCTAATGGTGTCAGTTCAGGGCTCCCTTCGCACTCCCAGGGGGCTCGAGGTCCCTGAGGGTCACAAGCCCAGGGCCTAGCTCAGAGCTGCAGGCCTCTGTCTCCTTAGCAAACCTGACAGCATCTTTTAGACCGAGGGTCCCCCGACAAGCAATGGGTCCCTGAGCTCCTCTGTCTTGCCAAGAGACGTGGTGGGCATGTCTCCCTCCCCACCCCGCCCTGGGGAGCCCTGCCTTCATCCCCGCCTTCTTTGCCCTGACTCACTCCCTAGGAGAAAGGTGGCCCGAGAAGGCCAGGACAGGCTGTGCCCCTGCCTCCCTCCTCCTTCTCCCCCTCTTCCTCCTCCTCCTTCTTCTCCCCTCCTCCTCTCCCTCTTCCTCCTCCTCCACCCCCCATCCTCCTCTTCCCCCTGCTCCCCCTCTGGGTTGCTCCCACGGTGGCCCACAGCTCTGGGCCTCCTCCTCCCTTCCTCCCCTCTGCCCTGCCCTTCCCGATTCCCCTCCAGGCATGCACCCCACCCCACCCCACCCCGCCTGGCGCCTTTATCCTTAATGGTCAGTCAGTGAGAAGCAGGTCATGGCAGCAAAATGCCCTCTTGGCTAAGCCCTTCTCACCTCCCTGCCATGGAAGAGAGAGACAGAGACAGAGAGACAGAGAGGATGGAAATGAGTAGCAGGTCAGGCAGCTCAGAGAGGATGGAGAAGCACCTGCCAGAGGGGCTCGGCCTGGCAATGACGGGGAGAGAGAGAGCGCGCGCAGAGGACAGAGCTGGGGTCCAGCAGAGAGGCCATGGGCGTGAGGCTGCCTTCTGCCCTGGGCAGAGGGTGGCAGGGCCCCGGAGCTAGCCGAAGGCGGGGCAGCCTTGCAGATAGCCACATGGCCCTGGGGTGGCTACGTCAGATGGCGTGTCCTCCCTAGGCAGCTCAGGCGAGGGCACGGGCAGGGCTGGAGACCGAGAGGAGGGCAGGGCTTCGGTGTTTATCTGCAAGGCTGGGGGATGGGCAGCTGCAGGAGGATACGGAAGACGGGCAGGGGATGGAATACCCACCCTGGGGGCTTGGCAGCTGCTGGGGCAGGAAGCTCCTCCGAGTAAGGTGCCTCCTCCAGACACGGGTGTGTGGGGGGTGGGGGCCGTGGGGACAGAGAGAGGGAACGGGGCTCCCCTGGGTGTCCTGAAGCTCCCAGAGCTTAGGCAGGTGTGGGGCGGACTCCTCCCTGACAGCTAAGTGGGGCCCCCCAGCTGGAAGTGGGGCAGGGAAAGGAGGTGTCTTTGTGAGCAGCTAGTGGTCCTGGGTCCCTGGCGGGACAGGGGCTGGGGTGCAGCAGGGCTGGGGTCCAGCTGGGCTTGCAGGGGCAACTGCATGCCCCACAGACTCCTCTGGTCCCTCCCCACGAGGCTCGGGAATGGGTACCCTCTCCTCTGACATGGACAGTCCTCGGATTTGTCTGCTCTTCCCTCAGGAGAACCCCCAGGCTGACCCCAGCCTGGCCCTGCCTCATTCCCTCGCTACCCACAATCCCTCCCCACCAGCTTCACGGATGGGCCAGCTGCTCCCAAGTGAAGCCCTGCCTCCCAGCTCCCGACTTCCCTAGACTGAGCCCTTGGGGGGCCTTGACGGAGGGGGGGCCTCTCCCCTCCTCTGGAGGGTGGAGGGCTCAGGGAAGGGAATGCCAGGTCTTTGCAGGGGAAGCGGAGTTGGGGGACACAGGAGGGACGGCTACAGGGCCATGGTCAGCTGGGGAGTTGTGCCCCAGCGGGCGATGGGCTGGGCGGGCTGGCCGGGGGCCCGCGGGCTGGCGGACTGGGACAGGGTGTTACCCATGCTAGCAGTAACTTTTAATTGTATCTCTTGAAATTGGTAAAATGGTGAGTCGGGCTGGGGAGGCATTGATTAATACCTGAGAAGAGAAACAACAGAGAGGTGAGAAGGCGGAAGGCGGGCACGGACACTCACCTGGCCACCAGGCCTCCACTTACCTCCACCAGGCCGTCGGCGGGCTTCTCCCCCGGCGCAGCTTCCCTTTTGGCTTTGAATGCAAAGAGCACAGGCTCATTCTCCACCAGCCCATGCCAGCCCTGCCCTCCGCCTCCCACGGTCTGCCTACAATTGGGGGTGAGGGCAGGAAGTCTGGGTGCGGCCCAGGCCCCACTACGGCTGCGGACAGCCCAGGCCGGAGGCTGCAGCCAGGAGCTGGAACCCTGTGTGCTCTTGGGCAACAAGCTGTGCTTCTCTGAGCGTCCACGGACCAGACGGTCCCTGACGTTCTCTGTGGTCGCGGCACCGTGGCGTCTCACTCGCTCAAGTCTAAGCCTTCTGGGGCCGGCCCCGGGGGCTGCCGGTTAATGGAACAGGATCCCACACGGCTGGCCACAGTTAAATCCTGGCCTCACGGAAAACACCCCAGGCACGCGTGTGTGTGTTTCCCACACCCCAACAGGATGAAGAAATGGAGAAGGGGGTGTGACGTGGCCATGCCCCACCGCGGGGTGCTTTCTCCCTCTCCCTCTTTCCCTTTGTCTGTCTCTCTGGTGAGTACATGTGCCCTCCAGCAATGGAAGAAAAAAGCAAGCCTTACCAAACAAGGTGGGCATTGGGCTGTGGGCACCAGGCTGCTCTGCCTCCTCTGCCCACAGTCCCCTGCTCCTGTCCAGGTGACTTAGCTACGCAGCTTGGACTTGGTGAGGCCACACGGCCATCACCGCAGGGCCAGGCCCATTGGATCCCATAACGGCTCTGCAATTGCTCCAGAGACTTTCCGAGGGCCTGGGGCAGTGACAGGGACCCTGGGACCACCCAGGACAGCTGACGCCTCTTTCTGGCTAAGTCACTCCCAGCAGGAGCCCCTCTGACTTCTGGCCTGTAGGGGGTGCCACTCCCCTTTGCTGCTGGCCCTCAGCTACTGCTGCGCCATGGCCATCGTGTAGGGATGAGGAGCCCCCACCGCGGAGGCCACTGTGCGTGCCCTGGGATCTGCATCTGACCAACCAGGGCTCTAACTTCCAGAGTCAGGGGCCGGCGTGCAGTGAGGGGTATGCAGCGTGGGGCGGGGCGCAGGGAGTGAATCGCAGCAAGGTGGGCCTGGGGCAGACACCACGAGGGCGGGCAGCCACCGAGTACTCTGACCTGCAGAAGCGAAGGGGCCCACTGCTGTCAGGGGAGTGGACAATGGTGGACACTCTGGGAACGTCTGACCACACACTTGGGGTCTCCAAAATGTTCGTGGAAAATGCACATTATAAAAAAGTACTCAGGGATTTCAAAATTGTACCAAAATAAGCTTACACTTGAATTCCATGTTCCACGAAGTTTTCAAAGCCCCCCTGTACAGTGAGGCTCACAGGCAGAAGAGCCCCACGTCCCATGTCCCCGTGAGCTGCAGTCGGGGCCCCCTGCCGAGGGCTAGGTGCTACGCGGGGCGCCTGGCTTTCCAGGCCCAGCACAGGGACGCCTAGTGTGGCCGACTGGGAGAGGACAGCTGACTGCCCAGGGCAGTTCTGGAGGCCCCCTGCCGTGTTGTCGGATGAGGTTTAACCCTTGCCCTGTCTGCTGTCCCTGTTATTCGAGGTTGGTGAGGGGCGGTGGGTAACTTCCCGTGCTCCCACAGTGAGGGGAAGCCAGGGCAGGAGGGGACCAGGTCCCGGGACTGGCCAAAGGCGCCAGGTCTGCAGCTAACCGGACTGTGGAATGGGTTCCGGGCATGGAGGGATGGCGTGGAGGGTTTATCTGGATGGCGGGACGGGCTGCCTGGGCCAGGAAGGGATGGATTGCAGGGGCCAGCACCACGCCCAGTCCTGTGTCCACCCTCCCTGCTGCTGGCTGGAGCTCTCCACACCCCTCTGCCACAAGGCGTGCAGTTCAGAGCCCAACTGCGGGGCCTGGAGAGCAGCCCCCGGCCAGAGTGCAGGACTCCTGTGGGGCCCGGGACTCTGGGGGCTTTGGCAGGGACACACTGCTCCTTGCTTCCGGCTCACTCCTGCTGCCAAAGCCCAGCAGACCTAGGCGAGGGCTCCACAGAAATGGCACCTCCCCTGCCAGGACTGCCTCGGGCCCATCCAGGGGCTGTGCGTGGCCCCAGGGAGGCTGGGCCCAGGCTCACCTGTCGGCGACCCCTGCTTGGACTGGGGGTCCACTTGGGCCCCACAGGGCTTGAAGGAGAGCGTCTTTGTCCCCTGCTGCTTCTCCAGCTCCCCTAGGGGAAAAGAGGAGCCCAGTGTGAGCCAGCGAGGTACCCAGGGGAAGGAGAGCCCCGGAGCTGGGGTCCCAACCTGCTCCAGCCTGGACCTCCCGGCCACCTCGCAACCTCAAGCAAAACGCCCTCTGGGAGCTGTGGCCTCCTGATCTGCATGTGGGGTGGTGCCTGGGGGTCAGACAGGCCGTACCCAAGGGCAGCAAAGGCCTGGACTTAAACCTTGGTTCTTGCTTCTCTGCTGTGTGATTTCAGGGTTCCCCTGACCTCTGCCTGCCTCACTGGAGGAGAGAGTGGTCGCGGGCGGGGAAGGGCTACGCGAGGACACATGCAGCGCTTGCAGGGCAGCTGGGCTCTTCCTCGGTGCGACTTGGCCTGGCAGGCCGGCACGCTGTTGGTACACCTAGCCTGTCCAGCACGCATAGCCTTCCACAGGGTGTTCTGACCTCTCCCGAGGAGGAACTCCCCGTGTCGGGGACTGTCCACGTGTACAGCCGTGAGGCCAGGACATCTGTCTTGGTCCTCCATGTTCATTTCTCTCTCTGGACTGGAGACCTACCTCCCCCCCCCACCCTCCCCTCAGCAGAGCTCATCCTTGGAGACCTGCCAGTCGCTACGAAATCACTCCTCCGCTGCTTCTCCAGGAGACGTAATTCAAGTTCCTTTTATTAAAGCTGCTCTCCTGGGTTCCATCTGGTTGTCAAGAATGCAGGGACACCAAACCGCGCAGCAGCCAGAGTAATGTGTCCCGATGGCCTGAGTCCCACCATCGATCAACACTACGCATCTCGCTGAGCTGAGAGCTGCTCTCCTCCCCGGGGCTCTCTTGGCCTTGGAGAAGTTAGCACCATAATTACAAGCCAGGCGCAGGGGAGGCAGGTGCCGATCTTGTCCTCCACTGGTGAATTTGGACTGCCTTAAACTCGGCTAGTCGGTTTCCTCGGCACATCGGTAAGGTACGGAGAGTACGACTCACGCCTGGCCACTAGACTCAGCAGTGAGGGCCCATCTTCTCTTCTCCGACTTCCTTTTCCCTGTCTCCCTGGCCAGCCTTCGTCTTTGCTCAGCTGCTTGCATCGTTCCCTGACCTAAATGCTACGGACCAGCGTGAGAGTCCTCCTGCTCGCTGGCCCGCAGACGTCCGGGGAGGACGCTGGCCCCTTGACGTGACAGGTTCTGACACCACCTCCCTGTTATTCAGGGAAGGGTATGTGCTCGCTCCCAGGGCTGATGGCAAAGAGGTGCCTCTTCCAGCAATGCTGGTGCCACTGGGTGCTGCAGCTCCCCAGGGCAGCGAGGGGCCACCTGTGACACTCTGACCATGAGAGAAGAGGGGCCACTTCAAGGCACGTCTTTGAGAATGTTCCAGGGCAACAGTCGAGGTGGCCTCTCTGAGCAAACCGTTCAGCCCTTGAAGAGTCTGTCTGTTACACAGCCGGACTCGTGAACTCACAGAGAGCAGAGGACCCGATCCGCACCCTCCTGCCCAGCAGCTTCCCAAGGTGTGAGGTCCGGTCTGCTAAGTCGTTTTCTGGTTTTGCTTTTTTTAGGTTCTACTATAGGGTGCATGTGTTTGCCAGAGAGAGACAGAGACAGTGGGGTGGGGAGAGTGAGAAATCATCCCCCAGGCGGTGGCCACACTGCAATCCCTTCACCTCCACTCTCCGCTCAGGATTTTGGGCACGTATTCACATGAGCCTGGCATGGTTTTCAAGTGGCCAGGTCTAGGACTTGAACTGTGGAGCCAGCCACCTGGATCCAGTGCCTTAACCTCCATGCCACCTGCTGGCCCAAGTCTGGGAAGCTTTTGTTTAACTCTGACTTGGGCTTGTGAGGGAATGATAAACATAACCTCTTCTCTGATGCTCAGAGTGGAAGCACACGAACACTGGCACCAGACTTAAACAGAAATGCCCGCTCCTGCACTTGTCCACATACGACCCGGGCACGCGACCTTCTCTGAGCTCCGTCATGGGGACGGTGCTCCGAGCCCCAGCGTGGGCAGTGCTCCCACCTCGCAGGGCCACAGAGGATTAGCAGGATGTGAACAAACCACCTTGCTCCAAACACCAAGGCTGAGAAGCACTGCTCTCTCCCTCTCCCCAGACATGCCCCATAGCCTCCTGATTAAGGGAGCCAGACCCCACGTGGCCAGCCACAGTTCAAGTCCCAGTCCCAGCTGCTTGAAAAACACAACAGGTGCATGTGTGTGCGTGCGTGCTCTAAACCTGACAGGGTGGAGAAATGGAGACGGGATTGTGGTATGACCACATCCCATGGGGAGCGTTCCTTCCTCTCTACCTCTCTGTCTCTCTCTCTCTCCCTGGCACGCACTTTCTGGTTCCTTGCTCAAAGACTGCTTTTCTATTGCCTAATAAATTTATGCCAATTTGGAACCACTTTTTAACTAGTGACTGTACACAGCAGACCTGAGTTTATTTTTATTTCCTGTTTTGGTTTCTTTCTTTCCTTTTTTTTTTTTTTTTTTTTCTTTTTTGGAGAGGTTTTTGCCATAGGGCGCATGCGCTCACCAGACAGACAGAGAGACAGAGAGACAGAAAGCGAGAAATCACCCCCTTGGGGGGATGGCCACGCCACAATCCCTTCTCCTCCATTCTCCTCTCGGGATCTTGGGCACGCACACACACACACCCGGCGTGAGTTTAAGCCACCGGGTCTGGGACGCGAACCGCAGTCAACTACATGGAAGTCCAGCGACATAGCCATTACACTAACTGCTGGTCCCCTGTTTTGGTTTCTGAATCCATTCTAATTTAGCATCCCTTTAAGGTATCAGGAACCACTGCACTTATACAGGGAGCCTGCATGGCACAGCTTGTGGGTCATTGCTGTTCTCGTAAACCAAAAAGCAAGCGATGACCCACCTGGACACACGGAGGGACACGCACGTTTGCTAACATGCAAACATGTGAACATGAAACAATCAAGAATCCAGGCATTCCTTAGGGGAATGGGAAGACAACTAACTCTAGAATGAGGGGTGGTCAGAAAAGCAGCCTGGACTCTCCAAACGGATGATGTGGATAAACAGAGCGGAAGGACTGTTCTAGACCGGGAGGTTAGAGAGATGGAGCTGACCAGATGCGACACGGGAACCTGGATAGGCTAGGCTTTAAAAGGCCGCTTGGTGGAAGGCCCCTCTGGCCCGCAGGCCTGCGTGGGCCAGCTGGCTGGGCTGTCAGACACCGCGCCTTCCCTGCCCCGCCCACAGCCCACGTGCCGGGTGAGACGTGAACACGAGCGTGCCCCCCCTCAGTCGTGAGCGCACTGAAAAGCAGTGCACCCACGTGGGTCCCACTCAGAGGAAGCCCTGATGGTGCCGTGGGGCTAGCAGAGGGGTGAGGACAGAGGGCACCCCTGCCTCTTGCAGACAGGGTGCGCCCCTGCCCTGCCGGCCGCCCCAGAGAGCCCGGGACGTGGCGTCCTTACACTCTATCCGGATCTGCTCTAGCTCCGTCACCTCAGCGATGGACTCCTTCAGGTCCTCCACGAACTTCTGCATCTCGTCCGAGCCCAGGGCGCAGAAATGCAGCACCTGCTTCTTCTCGGAGCCCGACAGCGGCGTCACCAAGGTGATGCCGTGAGAGTAATCTGGAAACAGCCCACAGGGCGTGAGCAGCAGCGCGGGCTGGAGCCAGCCAAACAGGGACGGAGTGGCCCTTGGATGCCCGACCCTCCCACCCATGGCCCCAAGGACGGCCCGGCCCCTCTCCCTCGACACCCCCGGCCGCTCTGCCCCAGGCCGGGTGGTGCTTCCTGCTTCCCTCCTCCGACTTACACTCGTTCTCGAAGAGGTGGAACTGCATGCCCAGCAGGCCGACCGCCTTGCAGAAGGTGTAGGTGGAGGAGCTCTTCTTCTTGGGGCAGAGTTTGAGAATCTGTCCAAGAGACAGGCATGCACTGACAGGTGCACACGTGTGCTGATGCGCACCCAAGAAAGCATACGAAGACATGCATGCACATACATGTAAGGAACAAGTCCCCCACAGATGCACACGTGTGTGTGTGTACGCACACTCACACGGCTCCCAGCATCTCCTTGGGCCCAGGCACGGCACATGCTTTGCTCAGGCCCGCTGTCTCACCCAGGCTGGGGACATGAAGCACACGGCTGTGCCTCCCCACCCTAGGTGTCCTGCAGTGGCAGATGGCTGGGATCTGGTTCACTCCACCCTGCCTGTGTGGCCAGGAGCAGGTCACTGGGGTCCCCGTGCCTTGGCTTCACAACTTACGAAGTAGGGATGCCAGTGCCTGCCTGGGCTCCCTCACCCACGTGTGATTTGTGAGCGTGCGCAAATGAGGGGAGCGCCCGGGTAGCGTGCTGCTGGAGCCCCGCACTCCCTCCTGCCCACATGGCCTCCGCGCTCACCACCAGCAGGTCGTTGAAGAGGAACACCTCCCTCTGGTGCGCCGCCTGCTTCTGCAGCTTGTTCACGTCGGTCACCTCGAACAGCCGGCTGCAGCACACCAGGCGGCGGTGGGGCACCGATAGCACCTGGAACCCAGCCCGGAGCTAGTGGGGAGTCCAAGCCCTGCAGCCCTCCCACCCCACGGCACCCACTGACCAGGGAGGAGGTGGAGACCCCGGGGCAGAGGAGGGGACTGCTTCTGGGGATGCCCTGGACCCTAGACCTCCCCTCTCCTCTTCTGGGGCTCTCTCCCCTCCATCACGCCCGGGGAGCAAGGCCAGAGACACTCGTCCTGCTAGAGCCACCAGGGGCTACGGGGTCTTTCCAGGCTGCTCCGATCCAGCGCCGACCTTCCCCCGAGAGACCAGGGGCGTCCCGGCATCCCCACGTCCCCAGCTGTGCCTGCACGTGCGACACTGCCACCCCCTTCCCCACTGCAAACCAGATGGAGGCTAACGTCTCAGCAGGAAAGGTTCTGGGGCAGAGACAGGTGGGGCAGCACAGAGTGGGGCCTCAGGGCAGGGCCCCAACTCTCTGGAACAGCACCCAGAGCTAGCGGCCTGGGGGGGAGGGCCTGGAGCCTGCACGGGCCACACCCTCTGTGCCTGTGGTGTGAGGCGTGTCTGCCGACGCATGGAGCAACGGCTGCTGCACACGCGGGACAGGGTTCGAGACGAAGGCGCGGCTCTCGGGGCGCCTCGAGGTGTGAGGAGCCGTGCTCAGCGGCTGCTGGGCCTGTCTCCTGCCCTCTCTCCACGAGGACCACCCAGGAATGCTGGTCCGTCCCACCCCATTCCTTCCAGCCTTCAGCACTAGAGCCGCGGGCAGTCTCTCTGCTCTCCCCTCACTGCAGTCCGTGGCGGGTGCGGGGCCCGGCCCCGAGCAGGGACTCCCTGCTAAGAATGTGCCGGAAAGGTGGGCTTGGACGGTAAGGAGAGGCCAGGGAGAAAGAAGGGGGACGGGGTGGGCCGTGGCGGCGGCGGAGGCCGGCCCGCGCTCTGCAGGGCACACTTACCGACTTCATGCCCACGATGGACTTCTCCACCTTGGTGACGTACGTGACGTGGTCCTCGTTGGACTTGAGCTCCTTCTGCTGGATCCTCTCGTAGATGCCAACCACCAGCTCCCTGGGGATGTCAGCGCCGTCGTCCACGCCTTCAGAGGGTGGGGAATGGCGTGGGGAGGACGGGTCAGGCTCCGGGGCCATAGGAAGCCGCCACCAGATTGGAGCTCTTAGGGGGTGGCCCTGATCTCGTCAGGTCCCAGGTCCACAGGCTCCATGGCTGGTTCCCCATGCCCATTAGCTTAAGGACAAACTCCTCAGCAGGCACCCAAACCCATGCTGTGTGCATGTCCCCAGCACACACCACCTCCAGGCAGCCCTCCACCAGCACCTGCAGGCCCCTCTCCTGGTCGCCACATACAACCTCCGTGCTCTGGTTAGGGTTTGCTTCTGGGGTTCTACATCTCCCAGGAATATGTCTGCACTCCCCCACCCACCGCGGCCACCGGAGTGGTCTGACAGTGTCTGTCCTGTTCTCTCAGATCATCCCCTCCCCTCCCCTCCAGGGGGAGCAGGGCGCTGAGCCACCAGGTGCTGAAAGGGAGCGTGGGGGCGTCAGGTGTGAAGTGGGGAGCAGCGGGCAGACCCTGTGCTGATGCAGCTAACGAGACCCTCTGCCCGTCTCCCAGTTCATGGTGACGAAACTCTGACCACGATGACGCAACAGCAGGAAATACGCCGCTGTGGGAGCAGGTTCGCCGGAGAGGCGGGGCAGTACGTGTGGTCTTTCTACCACTTCCCGTCGTCGGAGGGAAAGGTCAAACATGAAAACACTTGGGCGAATGTCCTCTGGGAGCTTTCCTGCTGCCAGAGGACGACGTGCCTGGTATGTGCACACCCTGTGGTGTCCCTGCTCCTCACACGGCTGTCTCTCCACGTTGGCAAACGAGCCACGTGGCATGCAGGGGTCCCAGAGAAATCAGGCCGCCAGCAAGAAAGGGCAGGAGAAAGACTAAACCCACGGAGGCCCCAGCTCGGCAGGCCACACACCTCTGCCCTTCTGAACACCCGGAGAGAAGGACTTAGTTAGTTATTTATTTATTTTTAGTTTTTGCCGTAGGGCATATGCACTTGCTGAAGAGAGAGACAGAGAGATACAAACAGAGGGAAAGTGAGAAATCAGCCCCCCCCCCCCCCCCACACACACACCAGGTAAGATGGCCAATCTCTTTTCCTTCTCCTCCTGGGACTTTGGGCACGCACATACATGCCTGGTGTGATTTTCAAGCTGCCAGATCTGGGACTTGAACCACTGATGACCACATGGGAATCCAGCACCTTAACCACCACACCACCTGCTGGCCCCCATAGGACTTTTTATAAAGAGGCATAAACTCACAGAAACAAAGGGAATGGGCGGTGGGCTCTGGGGCTTGAGCAGTGGGAGTGAGGGAGTGGAGCAGCGAGCCCACGGGAGTTGAGCTCTGAGTCAGCGGAGAGGTGGGCAGCCATCAGCACCGCCTTCACCACAGGGCACAGCACTGGTGGCGGCAGCTAGCGCAAGCAAGGGGGCTGGAAATAGGGAAAAAGGCAGTGAGACCTACCTGTTCCCCCACTGCAGTCGGTGTGTGTGAGTGAGTGTGCGTGTGTGCGTGTGCTCATCCTTTGAAGGGGCGAACCAGGAACTCTGGTCTAGGAGACCCCAAGCCCAGCCAAGGCTGCGAGTCTGTGCCGAAAACTGGGAGATGAAGTTGATTTCTGTATAGTAAGAGACCCCTCATCCTCACTCCCCACGAAGGTCTCAGAACACTGGGAGCCAGAGTCCTACTCTCTAGGCAACGGAATGGATATTTCTTTTTTGTGTAATCAGCTAGCACAGACAAAATATCTAAAGATACTCGGCAAGGGTCCCCTATGGAATGGCTCCATCAAATCTCCCTACAAGAGGGCTCACCAATGCCCAGGCTCACTGAGCTCTTACTCAGCTTCTCAGACGCTCACTCCTTTTTTATTTTTCTTTCTTTTTTTTTTTTTTTTTTTTTTTTTTTTTTTTTTTTTGAGAGATCTTTGCTATAGGGTGCACTCACTAGTTGGAGAGACAGAGAGAAGGAAAGCGAGAAATCACGCCCCAGAGGGGTGATCATGCTGCAATCCCTTCTCCTCCAGTCTCCTCTCGGGATTTCGGGCATACGTGTACATACACCCAATGTGAATTTGAAGCCACTGGGTCCAGGACTTGAACCACGGTTGGCCATGTGGGAATCCAGCAACGTAACCTCTATGCCATCTGCTGGTTCCCAGAAGTTCATTTAAAGCTGAATGGACATCCAAATTTCATCAGCTATATTCAGAAAATTTGTAACATGAAAGAGAAAGAAAAGCAAGGAAAAACACAAAAAGGAACCGAGAAGAAATAGAGGTGTCGGGAGAAACCAGAACTAGCGAACAAAAGCGTAGTCATATCTGCAAAGAGAAAGGAGAAGACATTGCAGCTACAAAACAAGAACAAATGCCATACAAGAGAAACACTTAGAGAAAATTAAGCACTATTGAAAATAAGAACTACGGTGGGGCCAGCAGGTGGCATGGGGGTTAAGGTGTTGGACACTCCCACGTGACCAGCATGGTCCTGGACCTGGAGGCTTGCTTTCTCACTTTACCTCTCTCTCTGATCAAATTAAAATAAATGAATGAATAAATAGAATAAAATAAATTTTAAAAATGTAAAACTATGGCAACAGGAACGTAAAACTGAGTAGGTTTTTGACAAAAACTTTCTCAAAGACAAAGTTGAGAGACATCATCCATCTTTCAATCAAGCAAGCAAAGACGGTGTATAGAAAACCACGAAACTGGAATTTCAAGCCAGAAGACCCAGCATCTGAGTAACAGGAGTTGAAGAATGACTACAGAGAAAATGGAGTTGAGGGGGCCAGCTGGCGGTAAGGTGTTAAGGTGGCGGGATCCCACATGGCCAACTGCACAATTTGTGTTTCAGACCCAGCAGCTTAAGAAGCACATCAGGCATAGGTGCATGCAGGACCAGAATCCCAACAGGAGAACAGTGAAGGAGGGACCGGGGCATGGCCATCCTCCCTGCTAAGTGCCTTCTCCCTTTTCCTCTCTCTCTCTCTCTGGGTCTCTCTCTCTTTCTCTTTGTGATGGGGCATACACTCTATAGCAATCTAAAAAAAAAAAAAAAAAAAAAAAAATGGAGGGGAGAAATAGAAAAACACAATGTTTAAGAAAACTCCCCACAAATGTTTCTAGACTAGAAGGGACAACCCAGGACCAAGCAGCATGGATGAAAAGAGAACTATAGCGAGACCAGCAGGTGGCGTGGTGGTTAAGGTGCTGGACACTCCCACATGGCTGACCACGGTTCAAGTCCTGGACCTGGTGGCTTGCTTTCTCACTTTCTCTCTCTCTCTGTCTCCCTCTGGTCAAATTTTTTAAGAAAATGAATGAATAAATAAAATAAAACAATTCTTTTAAAAAAAGAGAGCGAACCATAGCAAGCACATCGTCATGAAAACTCTGAACACAAAAGACAAACAGAGAACCTATACGTTTTCAGAGAGGGAGCAAAGAGGACCCGCGAAGGCCAGAACTGAATGACAGAACAGCACTGCCAGCCGCACAGCAGTGGAGCAGCCCTTCGCAGCTCTGGCCTGCGTGTTCCTGACCTGGACTGCTATTCCCAGCCCGACTCCCAACCAAGGGTGAAGGCAGGGAAAGATGTGTTTGCTTTGGTGAGAGATTTTTGCCATCGGGCGTGTGCACTCGCCAGAGAAACAGAAAGTCAGAATAAACTCAAAATGAGGGAGCTCTGAATCCAGGAACCAGGAATTCAACACAGAGGGAAGGAGACCCCAGGATGACAGCCATGGGGCGGCCCAGCTGTCCAGACTGTGGCATAGCTAGTGACCCAAGACCATACCCCGTGGTATCTCCCAGGCCTACGCATGCCGAGAGGAACTTGACGTGAAGGGAGGGAAGTCTGGGGATGAATGAGAGTGGGTGGGTACACACAGAGCAAAGCGAACAGAAGAAGGCAAGTATGAACTCCAAGCAAAACAGAAGTAGAAAAGATTTTAATCACCGTACACCTAACCTTCACGGCATGATCTTAGCGGGGGTGAGCTGAGGAAGATGTATGCAAGAGAGGTCAGCCTTGATATTCTACAAATACGGGTAATAGCTAATGCTGAAAAAAGAATGGGGGCTACAGGTGGCATGGAGATTAAGGCAGTGGGATCCCACGTGGCTGACTACACTGCTCGAGTGCTGGGCCTAGTGGCTTGAAACACGTGCCCGGCGTGTGCGTGTGTGCCCAGAATCCCGAGAGGAGAATGGAAGAGAAGAGATTGCAACATGGTCACTCTCCCCAAGGGGGTGATTTCTCACTTTCCCTCTCTGGCTCTCTCTGGCTCTCACTGGTGAGTGTACATGCCCTCTAGCAAAAACTAAAAAAAAAAAAAAAAAAAAGTAAAATAATAAAAAAACAAAAATAAAAAAAACAGCAAGAAGGAATGTATAAAAGTTTGCATACCACGGCATATATACCATATAACCCCATCTACATGAAGTTCAAGGACTTGCAAAACTAACCCACGGTGACAGAACAGAACAGCTGTCGCCTTTGAGCAGAGGTGTGTTCTGGGGCGATGGAAGTACTCCCGTCGAGGTCTGGGTGTGATTACACGGGTATACATAAACATAACACTCACCCCGCGCTCGGCGTACACACCTTACAGTGTGTGTTTTATAGCATTAAAAACAGGAAGAAGGAAAAGCAGCAGAAGCGTGTAATTTACCGATGGAGCAGAACCACAAAATGAACAGTGAGAAGTTGAATGTGGTTGCCTCTGGAGGAGAGTGGTGAGAAGGTAGAGACTAATTACTGTTTCTGTAGTAAGCTTTGTAGAATTATTTGGCTTCATTAAATTATATTCATGTATCACTAATTTTTTCTTTTGAGAGATTTTTTTGCTCTGTGATGTATGTGCTAGCTGGAAAGACACAGAGACAGAAAGTGAGAAATCACCCCCTGGGAGGATGGCCATGCTGCAATCCCTTCTCCTCCGTTCTCCTCTCGGGATCTTGGACACACACACACACAGAGCGTGAGTTTCAAGCCACTGGGACTGGAACTCGAACCATGGTCGACCACGTGGGAGTCCAGCAACGTAGCCACGACACTATCTGCCGGCCCTCACTGTGGTTTTTTAAATGCTAAAATAAAGAGCTATCAACAGAACGCCCACCACATCCTGCTGGCTTTGATCTGGGCCCTGCGAAGGGCACGCTGTGCTGAGGAGGAGGGTGCGTGGCTGGCAGGCGCTGTGCTTTCCAGGTGGGCCTGCGGCCCTGTGCCAGGCTATTCCCTCCCGGGCCATGGAGTGGAACGGGCTGGTACCGGCAGTGCTCCACCCAGGGCAGGAGGCTCTGAGCAGGACAGTGGCAGTGGCTCCTGGGTCCACCAAGCGACTCCCAGCCTGCTGTGACCGGGGGAGCAGGCCAGGGGAGCGGGCGACAAGCTCCTCGCAGAGCGAAGGCTGAGCGGGCGGCCCTCACCTCGCAGGTTTCGGATGAAGTCCTCCAGCATCATCTTCCGGTCGGGCTTAATGTTGGGGCTGTACATGTCGGTGTTGAGGAGGATGATGGCGAAGGCGAGGATGAAGATGGTGTCGGGGTTGTGGAACTGCTGCACCACGTCAGGGTTGCACATGCAGTAGCGCTGGCTGGGGGAGGACGCAGCATGCTGAGCCCCGCTCCCGCCCCCGTGGTGGGGGCGCCTGCCAAGCACGGCCCAGCTCCCAGGGGGCTCCGAACCCTGTGCCTGGTCTTCTCCTCGGAGAGACCAGGCTGGTGTCTGCCCTCCCCCAGCACCAGCCTTGGGCTCAGCGAGGAGTGGCCCCGGCCTGGAGAGTCGAGGGAGCCCGGCCCTTTCCTCTCTCCCCTCCTTTCTCTCCAGCCAATGGCTGCCCACAGCAGAAAGGGCTCTCCCACCCCAATACCAGCACCTCCCGGCCCGGGCTGCTGCAGCACTGCATCCCACCCCACACCACACGCCCATCTCAGGACCTGTGCTCTGAGGGCCCAGGCGGAGGTGGGCTGGCGGCCTACCTGAAGGCCTCGATGAGCCGCTCCACCTTCTGGGCCTCGCCCTGCACGCGGATGTGTGCCTGGAACTTGCGCAGGGCCTCGTCC
Source organism: Tupaia tana (assembly GCA_026018925.1). NCBI lineage: Eukaryota > Metazoa > Chordata > Mammalia > Scandentia > Tupaiidae > Tupaia > Tupaia tana. The sequence continues at coordinate 109,250,561 of JAKSZU010000006.1, forward strand.
AGCTCCATGCTGGAGAAGTCCATCTCGTCCACCACGCAGCTAGGGGTGGGAGGGAGGCGGGGCTGAGTAGGGGCGGCCTCACCGCCCTGGGGAGCAGGGTAGCCAGAAGGGCTGATCAGGCCTCCCAGGCCCACCCTGGCCTGGGGTCCCTTACTGTCCCAGGAGACGGCCTTCTCCCACCTTTCCCACCCGGTGCTGTAGCCCTACGGGGCAGAGGCTACTCCAGTTCACAGTTAAACCCTGAGGCCTCAGATGCAGAAAGGCCAGGCGATCTTCCACTCCACAGCCCAGGTTCTGTCCTCCCAGCCTCACTGGATCGGAGTGAAATAAGCTGCACTTGAGACGCAGGTCGACTCCCCTGTCCTGAGGGGCTGTGCTTCTCCCTTCTTTAAGTTTCCTTTTCCCCTTTGGGTTTCCAGGGCCTGAAATCTCCCTGAAACCCTGGAGCTCTGTGGAGGCTGTGCGGGGAGGCTGTGGCCTCCGAAGAGGCCGTGACAAATTGGCTGACCTGGGAAAGGACAGTGTGACACACAGGCCCCGTGGAGCTTGGCATGGCTTTGGTTCAGACTCTCCTTCGGAGCCTCAGGGTGTTCCTCTGAAGGGGGAAGGGGTCTCCCTGCCCCAGGTCCCCCCGCTGTGGTGTAGCCTCCAGCAGCAGGTGTGCTGGGGGAGGGGGCACCTGCTGGACCCTCAGCTAAGCAGTCTCATTCCTTTGCTTGGCCTGGTCTGCCCCTGGGGACCCCCGCCTCAGGGCTTGGGGCAGGATCTTCCCCCTTGGGTGGTCTGTCCCTGGGGCTGTGCCTGGGGAGGCAGGAATCCAGGCCCCGCGGAGCTCCAGACCCAAGGTTTTCCTCTGGTGGGAGCTGCTCACAGAGCCTCGGATGTGGTGGCAGGTGCCGATGGCCCCCGGGCTCCTCTCTCCTCCCCAGACCACACTGTCCTGTGTGTCACAGGGGATTGCCAGCAGCCCCGGCAATCCCCTGCGGTGAGCAGGCATTCACAGCCTGCCCCTGCCACGGAGGGGAAGGTGTGGCCTGGCATACCCAGAGTGTGGCCTGGCATGGCCCGGAGTGTGGCCCGGTGTGGCCCTGCGTGGCCTGGCACAAGGCCGGTGCCCGGCATACCGAGGGCTCAGGGGCCGTCTGCCCACTGCCCAGGAATGGTGAGTAGGCTCCGAGGAAAAGCCATCTCCTCCACGACATGGCTCCCAGGCCCGCCACCCAAGACGCAAGCCCCCTGCCCACACGTTAGGGAGGGCTCGTGCCCGGGCGAGAACTGGCGAGGGCGAGTCTGGGCATTTGAGCTGCACATGGGGAGCAGAGGCCTCTGACCCAGCCAAACGAGAAGCACCCTGACTTCTCGGGGACCCTCGGCACCTCCTCCTGGGCCGCCCCAGTGGAATGTGACTGGAGGGTAGTGTGACCCAGGGCCCTGCCTGTCCCCACAGCTCAGCCGAGTAGGAGGTGGGAACTGGACACGACTGGGTGACAGACTGCGGTCCAGTGGTGACAGAGGAGAACCTGGAGGAGCCCAGGGCTGTCACCCAGAAGGGGACCATGAGTAGAGCTAGAGGGCGGGGAGAGAGAGAGACAGAGATCATGAGAGAGACAGAGAACATGGTGAAAGAGACGGGGTGGTGGGAGAAGGAAAGAGGGGCAAGGAGGAAGGTGGGGGGACAGGTCTACAGAAAGGGAGAGAAATGGGGGAGTGAGTCAGGACCGAGACAGGGGAGTGAGGGAGGTGGGGAAAGGAAGTCAGGGAGGGGAAGGAAGGCCTGGCGGACAGGGAGGGTGGCCCGGGCGTGGAGCAGAGGGTGCCACCCCACGCCCTCTCGGCCCAGGTGCCTACTCTGGCATCTGGCTGCTCCTGGGACTTGGGGCACATCTGGCCCCACCCTGAATCTGAGGTCCTGGCTACCCTCTCCAGGTCCCCAGGGCCGTTCTCCATGTCCCTTCTGCCCCAGAGCTCTGACCCAGGCCTCACCCCACAACGCGGGGGTGCGGGCGGGAGCGGGGGCACCGTGGGTGAGGCAGAGGCAGCAGGAGCAGCTGGGGCGATAGGGTGCGCTTGGCCAAGCACGATGGCCTAGTTTCCAGCCTCACTCAGGTGGTGCACTCGCTCACGCGCTCCGCTGCGTCTGAAAGCTCCGGTAATGAGCTAGAGCCCGAGCCAGGGACCGGAAGGAGCAGCCAGATGGAAAGGCCACCTGGACAGGGTGAAGGAATTGGTCACGGCGGGGCGCGGATGTGGCTGGCGCTGTGGGCTGGCGCTGGAGCTGTCTATGTATGCGGAGTCTGAGGCCCCACTAAGAGCTTCAGGGCAGTTTGCTGTGTGCTATCCCTGGCCCCCACCCCAGTGCGGCCGATCGTACCACGTGAGGCTCGGCCTCGGAGCCACCTTCTCCAAGAGTGCCAGAGTGTGAGCACCAAGGCTGGGCGAGAGCCAGGCGCAGGGGTCTGGCCCACGGGAGGCCTTTATGGTGCAAGTCCAGTGGGGCCAGCAGGTGGCGCGCTGGAGAAGGCCTCAGACTCCCACATGGCCTACCAGTTTGAGTCCAGGACCTGGCGGTTTGAAAATCACACTGGGTGCCCAAGATCCCGGGAGGAGAATGGAGGAGAAGGGATTGCAGAATGGCCAGGCCCCCCAGGGATGATCTCTCAATTTCCCCCTCACTATCTCTGTCTCTCTCCAGCCAGCGCACATGCCCTGCAGCAAAAACAAAGCAAAACAAGCAAGCCCAGCAGGCCTGCCACGTTGGAGCTGCCCCTGCGGTGGGGTGGGGGAGGGCTGGGAGCAGGGGCAGACAGACACAGCACTCTCTCCCATCCCCTCCCGCTGCTGGCCTCCCTGCAACGGCCACCCTGGGCATCGCATTTGACAGGGAGGTGCAATCCTGCATCTCTCAGATCCTGGGTGAGCCCCCAGCTGGCAGGGATGAGGCCGTGTCTTGGGAGAGGCCAAGGAGCAGAGTGCCCGCAGTCAGCCTCTGAAGGCACTGTAAACACCCTCAAATGCCGGGAAGCCACGTCGCCCAGGCGGGCTTTGGAAGGTCTCCCTGGACGACCAGCTGCCTTCTTGGGGAGCAACTGGAGGTGGGTGCGCTCTCTCCCTGCACCTCTGCTCCAGCCCGCTACCTCGGGGTCTCCCTTGCCCAGGTGCACCCACCATCCTTGCCCCCTCACGGCAGCAGCTCCCTAAGGTCAGCTCGCTCCTGCCCCTGGACCTCCCTGCCTGTCCCCGCGTCGGTCACTCTTCCGTGGCTTCTCTGACTTCGTGGGCTCCCCCGCACTCCGCGCCTTCTTTCTGCCCTCCACCACCCGGGATCCTGCGGGAGCAGACTGCTGACAGCTTCCCGCATCTGCTGAGGCCTGGCCCGGGGAGCGGCATGGTCTCCCCTCATCACCCACCTTAAGGTGAAGAGCAGCACGCGAGCTGGCGGCCGGCACTCTTTTCTCCCCATTTTCCGGAGGGCAGAGGAAGGCCCTGGAGGTGCTCGCCCTGCTCCGCACCACCAGGGAGGGCAGCCCGGGTCCGTACTGACTGCTGCTCTCCCGCGCCCAGGAGCACACGACTTCAGCTTCTGCAGCCGGTGCGCCATTAACCGCTGCCCGCTGTTCTCAGATGCGAGGAAACCAGAGAGCCAGCGGCAGGGTGGCCTGGCTCCTTGCTGGCACACCCCCCCACACACACACACACCGGGCGGGCCCTGTGGAAAATGGGCTCCCAGCTGCGGGCAGCCCGGCGGGTTGTAAGGCCCTCCCTGGGCTGCTGTCTGCCCCAGGCTGGGGGCCTGGGAGCCGCGGGGGAGTACGTGGTACATCCTGGAGGCCTGCTGACTGGTGGTGGTGGTGGTCAGGGCTGACTGCATAGCTCAAGTCCCAGACCTGGCGGCTTGAAAATCACACTGGGCGTCTGTGCCCGCGTGCCCCAAATCCTGAGAATGGCAGGCCCAGGTCCCCGAACTCCGACTTCTTCCTGGTGTGTTTTCTGACCCCTGATCAAGGCCGGCTGGCTATTTCTCCTTCAACCATCGTGTGCAAAGCTGTGCTAGTGACCTGGGGGGAGGGCCAGCAATGCAGTCTCTCTGGTGGGAGAGACGACCTTACAGACTCAGGAACAGCCTTTAAGTGCAGTGGTGACAAGTCCTACGTAGGGAAAGGCAGGCCCCGTGGCCGGAGAAAGGGGGAGACAGTGCTGTGTCCGGAAAGGCCTCTCTGGGGACGCGATTGAGCTGAGCTGGAAGGTGAGTGGGCGCGGACCGAGGGTCGGCCTGGGAGACGTTCAGGCAGGACTACCCCCTTGGCACAGCGGCAGCCCTCGCTAACTCGTTCTCGCCAGCACGCTAAGGCCTGTCTTTCTCGCTTTATGAAGAAACATCCTGCCTGACCGGCTTTCCCTGCGTCGGAGCCGAGCCTCTCTCTGGGAACCGTTCTAGAAGTCCTTCTCACACCCCCCACCTGCTATTTCTACCCGCTCTCAGCCTGCTCCCACCAAGGTCTAGCCCAGCCTCCATTAACGTTTCCCGGGATGGGCCGGCAGGTGGCATGGAGCTTGAGGCACTGGATCCCACATGGCTGACTGCATAGTTCAAGTCCCAGACCCAGTGAGAATCACACGGGGTGCCCCAAAGCCCGAGAACGGAGAAGGGGTCACAGCGTGGCCATCTCCCCCAAGGGGTGGTCTCATTCTTCCACTCGCTGTCTCTCTCTGGTGAGACACCCTCACCAAAAAGGAAAAAAAATCTTCCCATGGAAGACCCCACTGACTGCCATGTCACCACCCGCCCCTCGGCAGTGCCACCACGATTAACATCCCCCTCCCTGAGGGCCACTTGCCCCTCTCCGGAGGTGCCCCTCCTCCGTGCAGCACCCCACTGCCGCCCACTGCACCTCACCTCTGACTAGGGTGGCCACTGGGCCCTGCTCGCTCTTGACCTCCTTCCAGAGGCCTCCCCCATTCCATGGCTCTGTGCTCCCCGCTCACAGCGCTTCACCCTCTCAGGGCGCCGACTCACTCACATGCTCTCTGGCTGGGCTCTGGCTTATAGGAGCTGCGTTAAGGAGCGTGCCACTGCGGAGGGCTGCGTGCACTCTGCGCGTCCCACCAGGGCTGGGACGTGCCAGCCCCAAGACCTGCAGGCTGATCGCGGCCAAGGCGCTGCGGTCTGAAGGTCGGCCCGACGACGCCCTCAGGAACACAGGCTGCAGGCTGCGCCCTTCCCAGGGACGGCAGGCGCGTGGTCTGCCTGTTACCAACAGCTTAACTCGCTCCAGTAAATACTCCACAGCGTCTGGTTTGATAACTCCAGATGAACTGACCCCAAACTCAGCCTGTCCTTTTCCTTTAAACGGAAAATACACACAGGGCTGAGGCCAAGAGGTGGTGTGGTGTTAGGGTGCTGGACTCCACATGACCAACCATGGTTTGAGTCCCGGACTTGGTGGCTTACTTTCTCACTTTGTCATTCTATCTCTAGTCAAATGAAAAAAATGATAATAACAAATAAAATCGAATAAACAAATGATTTCTAAAAATACATAATGGGACTTCAAAATGTGGAAAAATTGAATGTGTGAGTTAATTCTGTTGCAAAAAAATTGAAATCCATGTACAATCTTTATAATATGTGTTTTCTGTGACATTTCTGATGACCCCTCCTGCACATAGCTCTTTTCTAAAAAAATATTTATTTAATTTTACATCTTACTACTATTATTATTTTTAATTTGCTACAGGCCACATGCACTCACCAGAGCGCGACAAGAGAAAAAGGGGTCAGTGAGAAAGCAAGCCACCAGGTCCAGGACTTGAACAGTGGCCGGCCATGTGGGAGTCCAGCATCTTTACCACCATGCCACCTGCTCTTTAGCATTATTCGGACCTAAGTGTTCATGTGCAAATATGGACTCCTCTATGCTCAGGAGGCTCCTCACGGGACCACCACTTGGCTCTCCGGCCAACCTGTCACCAACCTGCTGCTTTTCCTGGGCTCTGCCCTGTCGTCCCCCCTGCGGGTGGCCTCATTCCTTCTCACTCACTGTTACTGCAGCAGCCTCTCAACCAGCCTCTCTGCCTCCATACCACCCTCCAGAGCGACCCTTCCAGGACACACCTTTGTCCTGCCCCTCACTCTTCCAGATCTTCCCACATGCCAGGGTGAACCCAGTTCCTAAGGAGTTCCCTGGCCTCCCTGGCCTCCCTGGTCCTGCTCTCCTGCCTCCACACTTTCCAGGCACTGTGCTTTCTTCTTGCCGCCCAACGGCAGCCCTGCAGGTCCCCGTTTAGCTATCGCCCTCTCTCAAGCCTTCCTCGACCTGGCCACGCCTCCGTCCACCACTGCATTTATCTCCCTGTGCTGCGACATTCACTTGCCTGTCTTCCCCACTGGGCTGTCAGCTCTTCAGAGAGCGTGGTTCTCTCATCGCTGCCTGCCTGGAGGGCACGTGAAGCCAGTAAGTGCTTTAAGGCTGAACGCATGCATGAGGGAGCGGCTGAGTGAGCAGGCCCTTGCACGCCTCGGCTGGAGGAGGAGCCCGGTGCCTGCGATCGCAGAAGCTTCACCGTGGCCTGGGACTGCTCGGCTGGCTTTGCCACGTCGTCTGGGGCTAACCCTGAGACCCTGACACAACCAGGGGACTGTGCGGCGTGCCCACAACTCCCACAGACTTCACCTGCATGTTCGAGTGAGTGAGTGACGAGAACGGTAACCACACGACTGCACCTCCCAACCCGGCACGTCCCGACCTGTCTCAAGGCGCAGCTCATTGGCGAGCCACGAGCAGGTGCAGGCTTCGCTCAGGCCTCGCTCTCTTTCCTGCAGGTTTCTGCAGGAGCTGTAGCAAATACCTCACATGGGCTGGGAAACCTCCTCGCAGATGTTCCCTGCATCGGAATAAACAGGTATGCTCTTGCATAAAATTGCTTGTTAACACCGGTCCACGCGTGAAATCGGTTGGTGTTTCAGAGAAATGAAGCATCTACACAACCGTGATCAAAACGAATTTCAGTGTCTCACTCTTTTTTCTTTTTTCTTTTTTTTTTTGTGAAAGCAAGAAAATGTCTGGTAGACAAAGGAACTGGAGATTGGTCGTGGGAACCACGGGGATTTCCCACCGGCAGGAGAGACGGCTACGCTCTGGAAGGGGAGGCCCAACCCGAGACCTAGGAAGGAGCATAGGCCCTGTGCTCCAGGGGGAGACGGAGCCCGGGCCGCAGAACGAGGGCAGAAAGCCAGCCCGCCCACGGCCACCGGATGTGGGAACCCTGGCTCGGTCCTGCAGTACGGTTCAATTAAAAAGACCCTCATCTGCCAGAGAGCTATTCTTGTTAGTCGGAATCAGAACAGGCTCCCCAAAGGTCAAGGCTTTTCAGAGAAGTGCAATGTGGCTAAGAACAGAGCGGGACGGGACCAGCAGTTAGCTCAATGGCTATGTCGCTGGACTCCCACGTAGTCGACCGCGGTTCGAGTCCCGGACCCGGTGGCTTAAACTCACGCCGGGCGCATGTGCGTGCATGCCCAAGATCCCGAGAGGAGAATGGAGGAGAAGGGATTGAGGCGTGGCCATCCCCCCGGGGGGTGATTTCTCGCTTTCTATCTCTCTGTCTCTGTCTGTCTGGCAAGCGCACGCGCCCTATAGCAAAAACCTCTCCAAAAAAAGAAGAAGAAGAAAAAAAAAAAAGAACAGAGCGGGAGGAGGCTGAAGAGTCCCGCCATTCCTGCTGACGACATTGGGGCAAAGACCATCTCTGCAGGGCTGGCTGGGGACTCAGGGCGAGCGTGAACTGCCCAGACAGACCAGAAGGTGCTGGGGATGCCGGAGCTGATCTTTCTGCGGCTGTCAGCAGCCTCCCTTCGCCAGTGGTTCTCAAGCCCAGACTTGGGGATCCATCCATGGGGATCTCGGCGGGCGCAGTAGCACACAGCCAGCAGGGCCAGGGGCCTCCAGCTCTGAGGGCGGCAGGCGTGCAGCGGGGCAGACTGCACCGCTGAGCTCCCGGCCACGGATGGGTGCTGTGGTCTGGGAACTGCCCTTCAGGAAGCACTCCCTCCACCAGCAGCAGCAGGGGGTGGGAAGGGCGGCCCTCGGTCAGACGCCCTGGGTGGAAATCTCGTCTCCAGCATTTAGCTGTTCAGCGTCTCACTTTCCTAAAGTACGGAATAGAGGTGATGGCTAAGACAGCCACTGACAGGCTCATCTGAGTTTGCTTCCTTCCTTCCTTTCTTCTTCCTTCCTTTCTCCTTTCTTCCTTCCTTCCTTCCTTCCTTCCTTCCTTCCTTCCTTCCTTCCTTCCTTCCTTCTTTCTTTCTTTCTTTCTTTCTTTCTTTCTCTCTCTCTCTCTCTCTCTTTTTTGGCTAGGTTGCAAGCGCCCTTGCCAAATAGAGGGTGTGAGCTCCACCCCCGCCCCCCAGGTGCAGTCATATCACAATCCTTTTCCTCCACTTCTCCTTCCTGTCAGGATTCTGAGCACACACGCATACATGCCCAGCATGTTCTTCAACCTGCCAGGGAGTCAAACCACGGTCAACCGTGAGATACAGCTCCCTAACTACTAGGCTATGGGCCAGTCCTTGGTATGAGTTTTTTTGGGATTTTAGGTTTTTGCTATAGGGCACATGTGCTTATTGGAGAGAGAGAGGCAGTGAGAGGGAAAGTGAGAGATCACCCCCTGCACAATCTCTTCTCTTCCATTCTCCACCAGGGATTTTGGGCATGCACACACACATGCCTGGTGTGATTCTCAAGCATGCAGGTCCAGGACTTGAACTGTGGTCATCCATGTGGTAGTAGTCCCGTGCCCTAACTACCACGCTACATCCTAGGGCCCCTTGTTAAAGTTTTAAAGAGCTCCTAGGACCAGCAGTTGGCATAATGGCTATGTCACTGGACTCCCATGTAGTCAACCGCAGTTTGAGTCCCAGACCCGGTGGCTTAAACTCACACCAGCGCATGTGCATGCGTGTCCAAGATCCCGAGAGGAGAATGGAGGAGAAGGGATTGTGGCGTGGCTGTCCGCCCTGGGGGGTGATTTCTCGCTTTCTATCTCTCTGTTTCTCTTTGTCTTTCTGGTGAGCGCACACATCCTGTAAAACCTCCCTCCCCCCAAAAAATGGTTAAAAAATAAAAATAAAATAAAAAATGAAAAAGAGCTCGTGATGTGAAGTTCCTGGTACACAGGAGTGCTCGCTAAATGGCCATCTTCATTGTGCACCCGGAGTCCAAGTGTGGGTGACAAGCCAGGTGAGGAAGTGGACCTGAAGTCCTCTCTAGCATCGGTGTGAAAGAGGCCTTCCCGTCACCATCAGTTAACTCTGGCTGAAATGCCACCGCCAGACAGCCATCCACGGGCCCTTTAAAATATACACACACCAGACAGCGGAAAGCGAATCTAGCTCAGCCCTCCCGAGACCGAGAACTCACTCTCGGTTCCTCTCTTCCCAGATGAGCTGATGACACAGCAAAGTCGCCAAGCCAAGGGTGGATCACGCCCAGCTCCCTTCCACGCTCTGCCACGACCAGTCTGAGGGACTGGACACCTCTCTCCTCGGTTTCTCCCCGGGGAAAACGACAGGGCTGGGCTAGCTGACTGTCCAGGGGGCCGCCCGGTGCCACGATCCAGCTGGGACCAGCAAGGACTCTCCAGGCCGCAGACCACACTGCTCTTGGGATGAAGCATGGAGGCCAGAAGGTGGAGGCTCACCGGACGGTGTTGGAGCAGCTCTGCCTGCAGGCCTCAGCCAGTGCTGGGCTCTGTGACCGTGAGCAAGCTACCTGGCCTCTCTGGTCCTCAGCTCCTGCATCTGGGACTGCTGGCTCGCAGTGAGGCCTGATACTGGGGAGCCGTCCCCACCCCGTCACAGGGCTCACTCAGCCCTCCTCGAAAGCCCAGGGAAAGATGACTCCTGGGAGGCCCTTCCTGAAAGTCCCATGTGGAGGGGCCAGTTGTAGCCACACAGGGGTGGAGAGGTCCCCCTGAACTGGGTCCAGAAGGGGCTGGGCAGTGGTGATGTGAAAATCACCCCAATCAAAATGCAATCTTTGGGTCCAGCGGGTGGCGTGGTGGCTAAGGTGCTGGACTCCCACATGGCTGACCGCAGTTGGAGGCCGGACCCGGCAGCTCGCTTTCTCACTTTCCTGCCCTCTGTCTCTCTCTGGTGAGTGCACGTGCCCTGTAGCAAATTAAAAAATAATAATAAATAATATTAAATAAATTCTTTTAAAAATTTATTTGAAAAAAATTCAGTCATTTGTGTCAACGCTTGTGAAACTCTAAGCCAAGCCGGGCAAGGCTGTGGAGGGGACAGTTCTCACGCCAGGATGCTGAAAACAAGGACTACCAGGTGGCGGGGACAGAGGTCGGTGACAACACAGCGGTCAGTGACGACACCGTGCTCCATGAGGCTGACCCACACGGGAGAGTTCTAGCGTTGTGTGGGAGGGCCGCGTCCAGAGTGTGGGCACAGGTGCACCAGGCCTGGGGCTGGCTGAGACGAGGGGGCGCCACGGCATGAAAACCCTGTTAGTGCCTGTTTCTCTGTCTCGGCTCTCCCTCTCTCAGAGTCATTTATTCAAGAAAGGAAACGAAGAAAGAAAAGGCTGCCACCAGGCCCCGCTGCACCCCTCCTAGTGCACGGAGCACCGTAACCCCACACGGAAGTGCTCCTGTGAGGACACTGCCCAGAAACTGGCCGTCCAGCCTCACACAGGTGCTCGTCCACCCTCGGACCACAGGGCCTTTTCATCACCCTGGGCCCAGAAACAACTGTCCCCAAACAACTTACATCATCCCTGTAATCTCTGGGCTGGGGCCAGCAGATGGAGTAGCAGTTACGTTGCTGGATTCCCACATGGCCAGCTGCGGTTCTAGTCCCAGACCCGGCGACTTGAAACTCACATTGGGCACGTGTGTGTGTGCCCAAAATCCTGGGAAGGGGGAGGAATAGAGGAGAAGGGATTGCAGGGTGGCCATTCCCCTTAGGGGGCAATTTCTCACATTCCCTCTCACTGTCTCTGTTTCTCTCTCTCTCTCTCTCTCTCTCTCTCTCTCTCTCTGTGGTACACCCTAAGGCAAAAACCTTAAAAATAATAAGAATGAAAAATAACCCTGGACCAGTTGGTGGCCTGGTGGGTAAGGTACTGGATCCCACATGGCTGACTGTGCAGTTAGAATCTTGGACCCGGCGGCTTGAAAAACTTCACCACATGCGCGCACACGTGTGTGTGCATGTGTGAGTGTGTGCATGCCCAAAATGCTGAGAGGAGGGAGAAATGGAGACAGGAGTGCTGCACGACTACTCCCCACGGGGTGCCCCCTCGCTCTCTCTGTCTCTCCCGGTGAGTGCACATGCCCACTGGCAAATTAAAACCGACCAACCACCTCAACTGCCCCTCCCCCGCTGCCCCCACCATGGCCTAAGTGTACCGCAGCGAGCGTGTTCCACAGTGCAAGGCCTACTCCCGAGTAAGCACCGTCTTCCTCATCGAGACCTCCCTGCCTGCTGTCCGGAGGTCGAGTGGACGTGTCCGTGTCGGGCCCGATGTAGGAGGGTGCTGACCTGAACAAGTGGGGGGTCTCTGCCCTGGTCCCACCCAGAGGCCTGAGCTCCCCGCGTGCCAGGGTCTGAACTTCCCGGACTTAGTGGTCAGGGGCCCCTGAAGTGCAGGCGAGGAGGGCGCAGGACTGGACTCCGGAGGGCGAAGGGGCAAGGCCATACCCCACAGCCACCACTTTCAGAAGGGGCAGCGCCTCCCATTCTTCCAGATGGTGGCAGGGTAAAGTTTTCAAAGCAGTGGAAGCAACCCCAAGTCCTCTATCCCCGACCGCCCTGGACTTTTTCTTTTCTTTTTTTAGATTTTTGCCATATGGTGTGTGTACTCGCCAGAGAAACAGAGACAGGGAGAGAGAAAATGAGAAGTCACCCCTTGGTGATGGCCACACCACTATCCCGCTCAGGAACTGGAGCGTGCACACACAGGCACCCAGTATGTTTTTCAAGCTGTTGGGTCTGGGGCTCGAACTATGGAGGCAGCCATGTGGGATCTGGCACCTTAACCACTCTGCTATCAGCTGGCCTGGCCCCGGGCTTTTTTCCTACCCTCCTCCAGAATCCAGGGCCTGCCTGGCTCCGGGGGCTCTCCCGTTCCTGACAGGACACACAGCACAACACAGGACATCTCAGATAACGTCTTCCTAGCCATGAAAGCCACAGCCTTCCCGGCTGTTGAGTCTGACGGACAATCTGTCTTCATTCTGAAATGTCCCCTAAGAGAAAATTTGTTACACTCTGGCCAACAAATCTCCGTGGAAATGACTTAATGACATCTGACCCAGACGTCAGACTCTAAGGTGTCCTGGAACGCGACAAAGGATGGGCAGATGCAGGGAGGGGAGGGACACCCAGGAAATGTCCCCAGCAACTCTACCCGAAGCCACCTTCATGCAGCTTCCTGGGAGGGAGAGAAACTGGTGCCCCACTGTGTACGTGGAGAAGACCCCACTCAGGCCAGCGTGGGACACCCCAGCCGCTGGCCTTCAGGGCTGCTGGAGCAGACATTTCAGGGAGGATGCAGAGCAGGGACAGAGTTCCCAGCCTCGTGAAGACCGACCGGGAGGAAGAGGCTTCCAGTCCCAAGGGATGTCACCTCCCCGGGGCCTGCCCTGCCCAGGTCTCCACAGAGGACTTGGTCAGTGCGCGGCGGTCCCCGAAGCAGCTCCCCACCTCCCCAGCAAACCCCAGCATGGCCAGTGCATTCCTGCGTGGTGAGACCTGAGCTCACACCAACCAGCGACGCCCAGGGTCCCCGTGTTAGGGGAGGGCGGCCTTGGCCAGCTCCTGGCCGAGAGGGTGAAGGAGCCGGATGCCACACGGCCAGTGGTGCGGTCTCGGTCCTGGCCCCAGTGGCTCGAGGACATGCCAGGTGTGCACGCCCCAAATCCCCACAGCATGGAGAAGTGGAGAAGGGCCCGCACAGCGACCACTCCCCGTGAGGGTGCTTTCTCCCTCTCCTATTCTCTCTGCTTCTCTCTGGCAAGTGCGCACGCCCTCTGGCCAAAAATGAAAAATAACTCACTTTCATGAAGAACTTACTGAGTGTTGGTGTTGAGTTAAGCACTTCGTGGGAATGAGGCAGGTCCTATTATCAGCATTTTACAAATGAGGAAACTGAGGCTAATTTATCCTTAAAACAAACAATCAAAAAAACAGGCCCGCTGTGGCGGCACGAGTGATAGGGTGTCTCTGCAGCAGGCAGGGGCCACGCGGAGACCCAGGTGTGGTGTCAGAACAACCTAGACCGTCCGGGTACCACAGCGTGTGTCTGTCATCCCAGCTGGGACAGATCCTGTTCAAAACACCCATCTCTCCATCTCTCATTATGAAAGAAAAACGATGGGGGCCGGCAGGTGGCCTGGTGGTTAAGGTGACTGGACTCCCACGTGGCTAACTGCAGTTCGAGTCCCAGGCCTGATAGCTTGCTTTCTCACTTTCCTTCTCTCTATTTCTCTCTCTCTGGTCAACTTCAAAAAAATAAAAATAAAATAGGGACCAGCAGTTAGCGTAATAGCTATGTCGCTGGACTCCCACGTAGTCGACCATGGTTCGAGTCCTGGACCTGGTGGCTTAAACTCACGCCGGGTGTATGTGCGTGCGTGCCCAAGATCTCGAGAGGAGAATGGAGGACAAGGGATTGTAGTGTGGCCAGTCCCCCTAGGGGGTGATTTCTCGCTTTCTGTCTCTCTGTCTCTCTGGTGAGTGCACGTGCCCTATAACAAAAACCTCTAAAAAAGAGAGAGAGAGACCCACGCTTTGGCTGGTAGCCCCAGGAATGAACACAGCCTGTGAGCTCAGAACGCCCTAGACCATCTGAGGAGGGCTGATCCATTCCTCCTGGAACATGTTCTCTGGGGGAAGACAAAGGATGGGGCGGCTAGGGGGGCCTGTCGTGGGAGCAAAGGTCACCGCACCAATGACTCGGACACGGGCCAGCTGCCAAGGCAGAGTCTGCTCTGGTCTCTCTGGCCTGTTCCCCACAGGCCCAGAATCTCCCTCAGAGCCGCCTCCTCCCCACCCCAAGAGGCCCACACCTCCTTCCTCGCAGCCTGCCTCTCTGAGCGGGCTGGGGCGTGGCTGTCCAGCCTCCCAGGACATGGGCGATTTATGTCCTTGGATTCAGCAAACAGCTTGTGCAGAATGGATGCGACTTGCTGAGTGTCACCAGGCGGGGGCAGGGAGCCATGTAGAGTCCCAGTGAAGCCTTCCAGCCTGGCAAAACGGCCGGCAAGGTCATTATCCATTATCGTGTGCGTTTTCAGGTTCTGGGGTTCCAGAGTGGCTGGCTGGAGACTGGCTCCCCTGCCAGGGCCTGTCTCTTCCTGCTCTCCCATCTCCAAGACGGACTAGGCAGGCAGGGAACTGTGGACTTGGGGGAGGTCCCTCCGCAGAGCCCAGCCAGTGAACGGGGGTGGGGGTGGGGGGTGGGGGCGGGTGTGCCCCCCTCCCCGCCCCCCACCCCCATGGTTGCTGAATAAAGCAGGAGGGTCTGAGGCTCAGCTCTGCACTCCCCCTCCCTCCGTCGGGGCCAGCTGGGTCCTGGGCCTCTCGCTCTCTTTTCAAACTCCCCCTTATCTCTCCCCACCGCTGCCTGGGTCTCTCAGTTAGTTCCCGGAGACCAGGAGTTATGCGTATCCACACACACACAGATGCCCAGCCCAGCCCAGCCCCATTCTCGACACGTAGTCGGCACTAAGCGTTTATCAAGTGAATAACGAGTGGTCACCTCACTCTCCATGAATGCTGGTACCCCGCTCTGCTCCGGGGTGCTCCAGCAGCTGACAGAGCCCGGTCCTGTGTTTGGGCAGCTGGTTCTCCATGACACCAGCCTGCTACGCATGCACTAAGACCGTGGGTCCACAGACCCTAGAGGGGCCTTGGCGACCACGCTACCCAACCCTCTCAGCTCAAGACGAGGACATCGGCCTGGTGAGAAATGGCTTGCTGGAGCCACACAGCACATAGGGGCAGAGCCAGGTTTCAAACCTGGATGTGTGTGCTTGGTCTGGCCGGCTCTGCGGCCCACGCTGCCCACTCTCACCAACCGGCCGGCTCTGCGGCCCACCCTGCCCACTCTGACCAACCGGCCGGCTCTGCGGCCCACCCTGCCCACTCTGACCAACCGGCCGGCTCTATGGCCCACGCTGCCATGCTCACCAATCAGCCGGCTCTGCGGCCCATGCTGCCCACTCTCACCGACCGGCCGGCTCTACGGCCCACGCTGCCATGCTCACCGACCGGCCGGCTCTGCGGCCCACCCTGCCCACTCTCACCGACCGGCCGGCTCTATGGCCCACGCTGCCCACTCTCACCGACCGGCCGGCTCTGCGGCCCACGCTGCCCACTCTCACTTGGCCATAGCCCCAACCTCACACTGCCCCCATCAAGGAAGAGCCCACCAAGGGGAGAGCTCAGCCCGCCCACCCACACTCTGACCCAGTCATGGCTAGCCCGGTGGTCAGCGTTCCCCTCAGCACAGTGGTCTGTCTCCACCCAAGGCTCAGAGAACGGGGTGGGGGCGGGGAAGCCAAATAGTTCCCATCCCTTGCTCAGCACCTCGGGGCTGGGGACAGCTCCCTCCCAGCACCCAGGGCAGGGTGGGCTGGCAGGTTAGAATTCCAGGACCCGGCCACACTGGGAGTGGGGACAGAAGGGCACCTGGGGAAGGACACAGTGACAGGGGTAGGAGAAGGACGCAGACCACGAAGGCCAAGATGACCAACAGAGGGGGGACGGGGACGGAGGGAGAGGGGCTCTCTTTCTTTTGCATCCCTGGGTGGCCTCGGAAATCCCGCATCATTCCTTCAGGGCATCTCCTTGGGGTGCACTGCCAGGAAGGACTGGAGAACCAGAGGGAGCAGGAGGGCAGGAGGGCAACACTGCCTGCCATTTCCCTTTCTAGGTGCTCAGAGCGACTGGGCCACCTTTACCCGGGGTTCCCCTCCAGGGACAGCCATCACCCTAGGCTGGGTGATTCATCTTGTTACTCCAGGGGCAGGGGATCATCTGTGACTGGGGGGGGCAGGGTCTCTGCAGAATGGGGACCTTTCAGGAGCGAGCTTAGGGGGCCTAGGAAGAGGGAGAGACTTCGGGAGTGGCAGGCACCTGGGGCTGCATTCTGGGGCCTCAGCCTTTCTTTCCCAGGGAGGAAGTGCTCTGGCCCCCTGCCACACACCCCAGAGCCAGAGGCAGGCCGCCAGCTGTCCTCCCTGTCGACACCGTCTGAGGCCAGCACAAGCACAGCCATGCCTCCTATGACGGCAAGTGACTTTCCTTGGCGGTCGTGATTTCCTCGGTTAATTTATCTTTAGAGAATCATAATATTTTCTCACTCTACAAATCCTCAGGCTGGCTCCTTTTTTTTCTACTTCTTTTCTGCCTTCAGGGATAGGAAAATGAGCAGGGGGCCGGGGTCTGGGGGCTGAACATGTGTGGTGTGGGGACTTTCCCCGACTCAACCCTCTCCTCTTCCTGGCTCTTTCTCATGCCCTGCAGGGGAAGAAGAACTTTTTCCCTCCTTTAATAAAAATAGCCCTGAGGCCTGGAATCAGCCTCTGTCATGCCCCCAGGGGAGACCAAGCCAGGGAGCACTGGTGATTGACTAAAGACCCCGGCCATCCAGGGCAGGGAGCGGCCATTCTGAGCAAACATGGTGACGTTCAGACACATGTAGAAATGCGGTTTATTTCTAAGCAGAATATGAGTGACCTAGGCCCACCCGGAGAGGAGGCAAACATGCCTTTCTCAGGGTGATCAGGTACAGGGGTTCCTTTTATTTGATTCTGAGAGCAAGAGACAGGGTTTGGAATTTGTAGACGAGTTTTTCCACTGATCTGGTCCTGAAAGGCAGGACAAGCTACATGGGCCTGTAGGTTATAGGTGGGTTTACCGTTTCTAGGTTGGTGATGGGAGAAGGAAGGTTGCTGAAAAGAATGTGCTTTAACAGCGCTAAGGAGGCGTAAACTTCACCAGGAAGATACTATGCCTGGGCAGGATGTAGGAGGAGTCCTGTTATCAGTGGGTCGAAATGGTCTGTTACTGTTTGTGGGCCTGACTCCCTCCCGGCCCTCTGGAAAGGATTTTGGAAAATAGGGGATACGCTGAGAGCAGCCAGTCTGAGCAAACGTGGTGACCTTTAGACACAGGCAGGACGCGCAGTTCGTGGGCTTCATTTGCATAGAGGTGAAAGCAATTTGCATGCCTGATGCTGTAGAGCAGTATCTGTCTAAGAAAGCTGCTTGTGTTTATCAGATTCCGCCCCAAAAGATCAGAGAAACTACATGGCCCTGGTCATTTTCGCATCTTCAGACAATTAACATCCAAAAACAACTGACTTTGCATTCCGTTTCCTCTTCCCCCCTTTTCTGCCCTTTAAAAGAATAAGCCTGATGCCAGTTTGGGGTCACGGCTTTCTCCACCAGAGATAGTCGCTTTTCTATATTCGTATGTCTTTGTGTGTTTATTTTATGTTTAT
This sequence comes from Tupaia tana, assembly GCA_026018925.1. Classification (NCBI taxonomy): domain Eukaryota; kingdom Metazoa; phylum Chordata; class Mammalia; order Scandentia; family Tupaiidae; genus Tupaia; species Tupaia tana. Next base: position 109,268,083 of record JAKSZU010000006.1, read on the forward strand.
TTCTAATCCAGAGCCCCCCCCCCCCCCCAAAAAAAAAAAAAACTGTATTGCCAAGCGGGTCCTGGAAATCTAGTGCCTCTAGCCAGGGAGCTGCAGAGACCGGAGCAAGGAGCCCGCCAACACTTTGGGGCCAGAGTGGCCTCAGGAGAGCCCAGTGGGTGGGGCAGGGGGCGGGGGCGGCACTCACTCCAGCACATCGCGGTTGAACTGCTTCTTGCTGTTGCCCAGGAACTCTCCGATCATCTGGCGGCTCAGCCCTTTGCGCTGCAGGAGGAAGTGGGCCACTCCGATGGGGGTGTCGGGGATGAAGCCGCGGGAGATGAGGAACTGGATGCCCTTGTCCGGGTTTCTGGGGGCGGGGAGGAGAAGCAGAGTGTGCCAAAGCCATCCAGGACTCACCTTCCCGACTCCCAGCCCTTGAAACCGTGACAATGCCTGGAGGTCCCGGGAAACAAGTTCCCAGGAAACAAGTTCCCAGGAAGCGCGGGGGTATCTCCCACAGGCAGCAGAGCCTCAACCTCCAGAACTTGAAGGCTGCTAGGAAAGTGTGGGGCTCAGAGCAGGAGAGGGGGAGGCCTGGCCTGCAGAATGAATTCCAGAGCAGGCGGAGGACCGGTGTCCTGCTCCGTCCCTGCCTGTCTCCGTTGGGGCCCCAGGCCTGCCTAGGAGGCCTTTGCTCCTTGTTGCTATGCTGGTCTAGAGGAAGGCCCCCACCTTGGAATGTGCAGAGGGTGGGGAATAGAGGAGAGATCTCCCCATGCCCCTTCTCCCTCCCCCAGGCAGACTCTAGCGCCCCACTCTCCAGGGGCCTGTCCTTGGCCTCAGCCCACGCCTGTGCCCTCACCTGGCCTGTGGGGAACTGTGCTGCAAATCCACGCTGCCCTGGGGCTGTTTCTCACTGGTCAGGGGCAGAGCAGTGCAGAAACAGGGGGTGAGCATTTAGAAGCTTTTGCAGCATGTTGACATTTTCAGGACATCCAAGCACGTGACTATTTTCCTAGCAACTCATTTTTATTGTACGTTACAAAAGCATCAGTGCACAACACGTGACAGGGGAGCCACACTGGCCCTTCATTCAGACACTATGAGGTCACGCCCTGAAGGGAGGCGTGTCTGCCGAGTTCTCAGTGAGGCTGTGGGGCGGGGGCTGTGCTCACTGGGATGGAAGAAAGACCCATGGACTTGAGGCCAGAGGGCTCGGGCTCTGGCCGGCCGCTGCGCACAGCTGTTTAACACTGCGCACCGGCCGGTCCCCGTTTTGTGAGCCGACATAATAATACCTGTCTCTAGATATTGTTGGGAGGACTGTGGCTGCTTCCTGCAAGGCCAGCTACACCCCTCCAGCAGGAGCTACGCAGGCAGTGGGCAGGGCAGGGTGAGTGGCGGCCGAGGTGGGTGCCTCGTGGCCTTTATGCGTCCGTGAGAGCAGCGTGTGCCTCTCGGTCTCCACTGTGGTTTCGAGGCGTGGTCTGACCGGGTCTCTGAGCCGTGGCCTGTGCCCACTCCTTTCCTCTCGTTTCCTGTCCCTTCCTACTCCACCTGCACTGGCCTAGTGCTCTCGTCCCTGCTCCCTCTCCTGTCCCCCTGGCCCTGCTGGCTCCTGTCCTCCCCCTTACTCTTCTGGTTCTTGTGTTTTGTTTGCTTGTTTAGGTTTTTGTCCTAAGGCCTGTGTACTTGCCAGAGAGAGACAGACAGGGAGAGTGAGAAATCACCCCCCAGGGGGAATGGCCACACTGCAACCCCTTCTCCTCCATTCTCTTCTCAGGATTTTGGACATGTATATAACAGCACCTGGCAGAATTTTCAAGTCACCAGGTCCAGGACTCGAACCACGGTCTGCCATATGGGAGTCCGGCACCTTAACCACCATGCCTACAAAGAGCGTTCTTTATCTGTTCCCTGTCCCCACCCAGACCTTCTTCCCACCCACCCCAGAAGGCAGCTGGTTCCCCAACTTGACACTCTACCTGAATGAGTTTAGCTCCACCCTGCCTGTCCTGCTAATGACCTGACACTGTACTGCAAATTCTCTCCTTCTCAAACCTAGCTCCATCTCGAACAGCATATGAGGGGGCCAGCAGTGGTGGTGGCTAAGACAGATAGATCCCACATAGCCAACTGCATGTTCAAGTCCCAGACTTGGCAGCTTGGAAAAGACACTGGGCAGAGGCCAGCAGATGGGGTGGTGGTTAAGGCACTGGACTCCAACATGCCAGACAGCAGTTCAAGTCCTGGACCTGGCAGCTTAAAAACTACACCAGGCATGTGAGTGTGCATACCCCAAATCCCAGGGGGAGACGGGAAGAGGATGGAGAAGGGACTGTGTACGGCCCTGCGCCCTGGAGGGTGACTTCTCACTGTCCCTCTCACTGCTTCTCTGTTTCTCTCCACTCCTGCAAACATACACGCCCCATAGCACAAAAAAACCCCAACAAAACAAAACAAAAAAACACTGGGTGTGTGTGTGAGCATGCCCAAAATCCTGAGAGGAGAGTAGAGGACAAGGGATTGCAATATGGCCACTCCCCTGGGGAGGGGTGCTTTCTCATTTTCCCTGTCTCTCTCCTGCTCTGTCTCTGGCCAGTGCATGCACCCTCTAGCAAAACACACACACGCACACACAAACAAATAAACAAGAAAAACCTAATAGTACTATGAGTGGGGTCTTCAAACACATGCATGGGGACCGGCAGGTAGAGAGGTGGTTAGGAGTGCTGGATTTCCACTTGACTAACTAGGGTATGAGTCCCCGGCCTGAGGGCTTGCTTTCTCACTTTCCCTTTCTCTTGCTTTCTCTCTCTCTGGTCAAAAAATAAAATAAAATAAAATAAAATAAAATAAAATAAAATAAAATAAAATAACGATAACAAATGGAATTAAATAAATAAATGTGTTTTTTTAAATGCATGCATTTCAATTTTTTGCAGCAAAACAACTCATACTTTAATTCCATTTTCCATAAATTTTTCGAAGTCACCTTGTAGTTGGGAAAACGAGTGTTTGCTTTTTTTTTTTTTTTCCTAATCCTTAAAATAAATTCATCAGGATTAAAAATAAAACGTGTACTTCCTAACCGTCTCTCAGGCCCTGCGGCACCACGCACCTGGGGCTGCGGGGTAAAGTGCTAGGGCCTGGTGGAGCAGGGTGTCGTGTGAATGAGACCTCCCTTCCCGGTCCCTCCCTCACGACCCCTGGCGACTCTGCCGGTCACTCACATGTTGAAGAGGTTGAGGCCGATGCGGTAGAGGCGCTTTCGCAGGGTGTCGGTGGACAGCGTGGGGGACTTGCAGCTGGCGGGGTTCTCGCAGTGGTAGCGCGGCAGGCTCAGGATCATGGCTTGCAAGGCCTCCTTGGAGGCCGCGGCCGACACCTCCGACTTGGCGGACTTGGTGGACGTGCTGCTGCTGCTCAACTGCTCCAAGTTGTCACCCACCTCGGCCTCAGCCTCGGCCTCGGCCTCCTTCCCGGCCTCCCCTGCCTCCTCCTCCTGCTCCCCCTCTGCCTCTGGGGCCGCAGCCTCCTCCACCGCAGCCTCTGCAGCACCCAGCGCCCTGCTGGCCGCTGCCTCTGCGCAAGGGTCCTCGGTGGCCGCGTCCCCCTGACCCGCGGCGGGGACGTCCAAAGCCTCGGGCCCCGGGACCACCTCCTGCTCGGCTTTGGCCGCGGCGGGCTCTGCGGCGGTCTGCACGGGCTGCGCGCCCAGGCAGTTGGCGAGCGACAGGGCGGCCGCGGAGGAGACGGAGATGTTCTGGTTGGCGATCTGCACCGTGACGTCCCGGAAGGCCATCATGAGGGTGCTGCCGTGGCCCTCGTCCCCGGGGCCGGCGCCCGCGCTCTCCGGCTCCCGCAGGTCGGCCTCCAGGCCCGGCGGCCCCGCGCCCGCGTGCAGGGCCTGGTGGATCTGGTAGGCGCCGCTCTCCTGCAGCGAGCACATGGTCTTGAGGCTCCAGGTGCTGAGGGCGTCGTCGATGGACTTGGCCAGCGACTGCACCTGCTCGGTGAAGGAGTCCTCCAGCTCGGTGAGCGCGCCCGCGAAGGTGGGCGGCAGGGAGGGCGAGCGCACCAGCGGCAGCCCCACCAGCCCGTAGCCCTCCATGAGCGCCTTCTCGGCCGCCAGGCCCTCGGGAGTGGGCGCCCGCACCTTGCGCAGGGAGATTCGCCGCGGCAGGCGGCTCTCCAGGAGCGAGTTGCGGATCTTCTCGAAGTTCTTGCTGAGCTGGTACTGGCGGAAGGCGGTTTGGATCGTGCAAGCGGCGCGCCGGGACACCAGGTGGCCCCCGTACTTGTGTTCTAGCATTTCAATCTGCAACGAGGACAGAGGAGGAGCGCTCAGCTGGAGAAGGCGCGCCACGCCCACGGAAGATGGCGGTGGTGCGTGCGGACCGGGGCGAAAGTCAGCAGGCTGAATTACGGCAGGGCCAGGAACGCACAGCAGGGGCCAGGATTTCTAGGGCTGTGGATGTAGGCCATGTAGGTCACCCTGGGGTTGGTGACACCCCTCTCCCACCCCCTTTCCCTAGGCAGGCGGAGAGTTGCCGCTGATGTAGCCAGCTAGTACCACGTGGGGTATCAAAATGCTCCCCAGAGATGTGGGTGGGAGTATTTATGGGTGAAGTGACCATACCTTGAATCTGCAGGAAAATACTTGGTCAAAAAAGTGGATGCATATTAATGTTTAATAAAAGCATTCATTAAAAAGGCTGGCGCTTGGTGGTGATTACTTGGGAGTTTATACACTATCGTTTTTATTTTGTGTTCCTTTAACGTAATGACAGTGACGGCCCTTTGGCTCTGCCTAACCACTGTGCGCTGGGAACTGGATGCCACAGAGATGGTCTTGGTTCGAATCTCAGCCCCAGTGGCTTAAAACACATGCAGGGCACGTGTGCACGCGTGCCCCAATCCTGACAGGTCAGAGAGGAGACGGGATGAGGCGTGACCGTGCCCACCCAAGGGTGCTTGCTTTCTCTCTGTTGCTCTGTAAGCACACGTGCCCTCTAGCAATTAAAATAAAAATACATGTAAAAGTAAGAAACAATGAAAAGTAAAACAGAAATGCAAAAGCAAACAAACAAAAAACCCCTCCTGCTCACAAGCTGTGCCTCTCAGCTTTCATGTCACTACATTGGGGGTATCCAGCCCAGGGTCTGGCACATGGCGAGTGTCCAGTAAGTGTGACTTTAATGAAAAGTGACCTCCAGAGTGGTAGTCCCTCCAGGCCATCCCTCCCAGCGGTTCCACAGCCCCGTCAGCCTCGTTCTCAGCAGTGGAGCTGTCCAACCAGGGCAGGTAGTGGGGCTGCAGCAGGGCGCTCCCAGCGGGGCAGGTAGTGGGGCTGCAGCAGGGCGCTCACCTCTGCTCCCAGCGGGGCAGGTAGTGGGGCTGCAGCAGGGCGCTCACCTCTGCTCCCAGCGGGGCAGGTAGTGGGGCTGCAGCAGGGCGCTCCCAGCGGGGCAGGTAGTGGGGCTGCAGCAAGGCGCTCACCTCTGCTCCCAGCGGAGCAGGTAGTGGGGCTGCAGCAAGACTTGGAGCCCGGACCCAGGTGGTTCTCAGGGCCCTTAGCCATCTCTGCTCTGTCCCTGCCTCTGGTAGCTTGCCCTGCTCCAGTTCTTTCTCCTTGATCAAAAATACCCAGGAGGAGACTAGAAAGACGTTCTCCCTAACGTGCGAAGGCCCCTGACGTTGAACCTTGTCCCTGGAGATATCTGCCTTTGAACAAGAGAAGAGGCCTGGGTTAGGGGTGGACGTGTTCCTGGGGCCTGACATGATGCTGTGCCCACAGCCATACACTGGGGCGTGCCACGTCATTCCTGATCTACGAGTCAGGGCCGGTGAGCTGAGTAATTGCTCAAGGCAGGTACCCCACTGCTCCCATGCTCCTCGGGGGCCGTGGTGGCAAGGGGTGCAGACGGAAGGGCAGCGCTGCATTCCCACACTGCAGCCTGCCCCCCCACACACACCAGCCATGCCTCCTGTTCTCTCCCATGGGGCATGGTGGAAGGAGCATGGCGGACGCCCGCGGTTGGACCAGGAGAGGAACCCACCCCACCAGACCTCATGGCTTCAGCCCCAGCCCCGGGCTCAAGTCCAGGTAAGCAGGACGTCCACAGTGCTTGTCTTCAGCTTTTGCAGGCCTGCCACTCAGCCCTCCCCTCTGCCCCAGCCCTGCTTTTGCGGATAGCCAGAAACTCCCGCAGATTAAAGTGGGAATGGCTAAGGGCTTCCTGTACAAAGATGCCTCCCAGCGGTATCGGCATCCCACAAAGTCCAAGGCCCTAGGAGTAGGAAAACGTTATCTGACGGGCTCACAGGCCTCCAGGGCGTGTGCTTGCCAGAGACACAGAAAGGGACAGACAGAGGGAAATTGAGAAATCACCCCCCGGGGGGATGGCCACACCGTAATCCCGTCTCCTCCATTCTCCTCTCGGGATCTTGGTCACGCACGCACACGCGCCTGGAGTGATTTTCAAGCCTCTAGGTCCAAGACTTGAGCTGTGGTCTACCATGTGGGAGTCCAGCACCTTAACCACCATACCAGCTGCAGGCCCCAAGGTACTTGTGAGAAATCATACCAAAGGAGGCCAGCAGGCAGCACAGTGGTTAAAGTGCTGGACTCCCACAAGGCCAACCACAGTTCAAGTCCCGGACCCAGAGGCTTGACACTCACACTGGGAATGTGTGAACATGTACCCCAAGTCCTGAGAGAAGACTGGAGGAGAAGGGACTGTGGCCATCCACCTTGGGGTGATTTCTCACTTTCTCTCTGCCCCTCTGGTAAGTGCATGCACTCTATAGCAAAAATCTTTTTAAATAATTATTTTTATTTAAACTTTATTAATTATTATTATTATTATTTCAGACCAGGTTTCGGGCCCATTCACACTTCTAGGGAAACTCCAGCCTGAGAGTGTCTCCGGTTGCTAGATGCTGCTGGCAGCAGAGGGGAGTACGGAATCCCTTGCCTGAGATGTCCCTGAAACGGTGAGGGTCCACCTCAGCATGGCGTCACCCCCCGGGAGGTAGGAGAGGGGCTGGCGTGGTCCTAGGAGGGTCCTACTCAGCAGTGGCACTGCCTCCCCCAAAGGAGCAGAGAGGCTGATTTTCTTTTCTCTTTTTTTTTAAAAAATTAATTTTTCAAAAGAATTACTTTATTTAATTTTATTTATTCATTCATTTATTTTAATTTGACCAGAGAGAGAGAGAATAAGTGAGAAAGCAGGCTGCCAGGTCCAGGACTTGAACTGTGGGCGTGTCCAGCACTTTAATCACCACACCACTGCTGGTCCCCCAGACAGGCTGATTTTCAATTCTTGTCTTGTCATGTTGAGTGCCCCCTAGACTCTCAGTCCCACGAAGGCAGAGACGTTGCCTGCTGCCGTTCACGGCTTGATCGCAGTGCGTGGACAGTGCCCAGCACGGGACAGGCCATCAGGGAATAGTACTGGACAAAGGATGAACGCCATAGCCACCTTCATGACTCCAAAACCTCCCTAATCTGACCCATGGCTGCCCTCTACACAGCCAGTGACCTCGCCTCCCTCGCCTGCTCTGGGTTCCCATGCTCTAGCGCTCTGCTACCGCAGTTCCAGCCTCCTCCCTCCTGTCCGCCCCTTCCATCTGCCCGACAGCCTCCCCCACCCCCCACCAAAGCTTCTCAGACTAACATGCAGCTATGCGTGACTGCCTGCGCCGGGACACGAGCCCGATGCCTTTCTGTTTTGCACTGAACCTCTCGGAAGATGAATCTGCCCTCCAGCTCCCATCAGCAACAAATGGCAAACTCTGCCCCCACACACAAGCCCTGCCCCTGGTGCTCTGGCTCCACCCCGTCGGGCTTCCGTAGGGGCTCCCAGGAAGGCCAGGTTCCTGCACATCGCTGAGCCCCATGGCCTGTCTTTGACCTTCCTGCCGTCTCCTCTCTGCAGCCTTGCAGCCCTCTCTCCTGCATTCTAGGCACAAAACCCCAAGCGTGCTCATGACAAGTCACACATGCACCAGCTTCCACTGGCGCCTGCATTTTACTTTTCCCACCCACTTCAGGAGAAGACTTCGTCCTCCATGGCTGCCTTGTTGAAGTCGCTGGGACAGCCCTGAGAGCTGATCACTGACATCGCAGGCTCCCCAGCCGCGTCTTTGCCTTCCCTCAGAGAACCTGGCCCACTCCGGACTGTGCCGTGTTAAGGGTGGGTGGACCAGCACTGTACAGGGACACCCAGCCCCGGGTCTGCCCCTCCCCGCTGCTCGGCCTTGGACCCACGTCTTAACATCTCTGACTCCCGGCTTCCGTCTGTCGGTCGCGGCTTATCCTCTGCAGCATGGAGTCCACAGCCCTGCTGCACTGCGGCTCTCTACAAGGCAGTTACTGGGTGACCGCAGCGGGGGTCACGCGAACGACCTGCCAATCTCCGCTCCTGCCTTGATCCTAGACCTGCCTCCCCAGCACCCTTTGGGAGCCTCTGTCCCCCTACATGGAGCCATTGTCACCCAACCCAGCTCTCAGAGTCCTCCCTATTGCCGATCAACATCCTGGGGACGCTGGGACTGTCCCTGGCTCCTCCTTGGCCCCATCCTCCGCATCTGTCAGCCTCAAAGACTGGCAGCCACCCCCCCCCCCCCCCAATACCGTCCTCGACCTTCCTAGCAGAGGTCGCCACCTGGGCTCTCTGCCTGCCCACTCGGACACTCCGGGGCCTCCCAGGGGCCTCCTGCTGCTCTCGCTGCCCACCGCCCTGTCCACCTTACGCTATCGTAGTCTTCCTGTGCTCTCAAGGAGCAGATGCATGCCAGACCTGGCTCTGCTGGACAACCTCTGCCCACGGAAAGGCTTGCTCCTGGCATCCCACCCTGACACCTGGCAGGCCCGCCTGCCAACCTCGGCTCAGAGTCTCCATGGCACCCAGCCGACCACCCGCCCTGTCCCGACCACACCGGCTCTCCTGGTCCAGACCCGCCTGGCCTCTGCCCTCGGCCTGCAGTGCCCCTGACCCTCAGCTCCTACTCCCCCCGCTTCCCTCCGGGGCACATGTTCCTCGTTCTCCGAGACCCACCCTAAACGCACAAACTTTCAGCTCCCAACCAGACAGGGCCTCGCTACGTTGGCTTCAGCACGAAATGTTGGTTTTATTTACTTTTTTATTTAAAAAATATTATTCATGAGGGCCAGGCCCATAGCACAATGATTTGGTGCTGTACACAGAAAGCCACATGGCTGACCGTGGTTCAAATCCCAGCCCTGGAGGCTTGAAAACCACACTGGGCCTGTGTGTGTGCTCCAAATCCTGGCGGGAAGGACAGAGGGGGATAGATTGTGGTGTGACCTCACCATTGGGGTGCTTTTTCTCTCCCTCTCCAGGAATATACAAGACCTCTAGCTATTAAAAAAAATATCCAGAGGGCCAGTGAGTGGTGTGGTGGCTAAGTACTGGACTCCCACATGGACAGTCACAGTTCAAGCCCCAGACCTAGAAGCTTGATACTCACACATGGCATGTGTGTATGTGTGCCCAAAACCCCAAGAAGGGAATGGAGGAGAAAGGACTGCAATGTGGCCATCCCCCCGGGAGTGATTTGTCACTTTCCTTTTCTCTGTCTCTCTCCAGTGAGTGCATGCCCTTTATGGCAAAAACAAATAACGACAAAACAATTCATGCTAGTGTGTTCCCGTGCAGGGGAGAGAGAGAGAGAGAAGCACCCCTACAGGGCCTTATCACACCACCAGCTCCTTTCCCCGCCCTCCAGCTTGCCAGGACCTTGGGCATGCACACACGCTCATCTATGCCCAAGCTGACCCGGAGATCCGAATCTGCGTCAGCCGTGTGCTTTTGGCACTGCGGCCCATACCCTGCTGCCCACCACCGAGGCCGGGCCCACATGTTGCCTCAAACTTCTCCGTGGCACTCAGCTTTCTCCACTCATCTTCGGTGTTTATCCACCCCCCCCCTCTGCTCCTGGACTCCAGCAGAGCACCGCCATCTGAAGCACCGAATATGCCCTAGTCACCCTCCGCTGCATGCGTGGCGTCAGCACACGGCCCGGGGTGCAGCGGTGTCTGGACTCAGCGACTCGTCGCCCTTCCTCCCAATCAGGCTAGCGGCACCTCCTTATTCCAGCCTGTGCCTGCTGCACCCCCACACGCACCAACCCCACCACGCCCTTCCCATCCTGGGCAGCCCACACTCCCCACCCCACCAGCTCCAGGCCCTCCCAGGCTGCCCCTCACATCACTATGGGCGTCTGCATCCCTCCTGCGCAGCTGCGCCTGGCCGCGGCTAGGGCCTAGTAAATGCTTGCGGCCCCGAACCAAACTGAACTCTGTCTGTCCCCCAAGGGAAATAACGGTCAGACTTCCCTGCATGGGGGCAGGAGCCGAGTGCTCCACCCACCCCGCCGCCCCCCCCGCACCCCCCCCACCCCCCGTGAGCTCCCTCCCCACCCGTTCTCCTTCTCATGGGCTGGGAAGTGCCCAGGTCAGCTCAGTCCCCCTGAGCCAGGCCTCCCCATCCAGCCTGGCCCTGGCCGTCAGCAGGGCTGGTCAGGTACCTGAGAGCGGGGGGGTGGGGGGGGGTGGGGGGGGTGGGGGTGGCCTGGGGCAATTCTGCTCTCTAAGCCACAGGAATCAGGGGTTATTGGGTTATCGTGGCCTCACCTCCTCCCAAGAGAGCCCTCTCAGCCTCTGCCAGAGAAGCAGTGGAGGGGGCCTGGGGCTCTGTCTCCCTAGTGAGCCTCGAGCCTCTCGTGTTAATTAGAACGTGCTCCCCTCCCTTCAGCTGAGTGTGGGTGGGGAGGGGGGAGGGAAGCTCTGCAGGCGGTTGGGGCAAGCATGAACAATGGCCTCCTGACCCCTGACCACGCACTGGGGACATTTAGATCCCAGTGAGAGGCTGAGAAGCATCTGGGCAGCACAGAGGGCCCTGGGGTCGCTCAGGAGGCCCGCAGGAGAGGGCCGGGGCGGGTGCTCCCTGGCTGCCAGACTCCCAGCCTGAGGTCCGGTGGGTGCTATCAGAGCAGGGCTGCCCTGGGAGCCCCTGCTGCCGACGGCCAGGCAGGGTGGGGCGGGGGCTGCAGCTCAGCTAGTGCCGAGGCAGAGACCCCTCAGGCAGAGCTCTCCAGGAGCCAGTCCTGGCCCCCAGGTCCAGCTGCCTGTTCCCTGCAGTGCCCTGCAGACCTCTGCACCCCTTCACGGGGCAACCCCCCTCACTGCACTGACTAGAGGTGGCAAGTCAGGGACTGTGGAGTCTGACTGCAGACCTTTCAGGGCGTGTCGGAGTCTCTTCCTTCCTGAAGTGGGGGTAGGACTAGGGCCCCTCGCCAGGACACTGCAGCCCTGGGAGACGCCGCCTGAGCCCGACGAGGTTGGCACTTAGCACAAGCAGGTGCTGGTCACAGACGAGGTCCGGACGAGGACTGTGTCCCCGCGAGGTGGTGGCCCTCGGCCTAGCACGGTGCCAGACAGAGCAGCTGTGTGATACTGTCCTCTGGGGACAGCCGCGATGCCCCTGGCCTTCCCTGTGGTCCCTCGCACGCTGGTGCTCACAGCCCGGGGGAATCTCACCTGCAGAGTGGGAAGGTGCCTGGAGAACGCGACCCAACCCCTCGGCTCACACACGAGGGAACTAAGGCCCAAGAGGGAAAGCGACTGCAAAGGTGGCCACTTCCTGGAGAGGTGCCCAGGGAGTGGGCCGTTGTCCGGGAAGGGGCTACCCCAGGAGAACGCACCTTCTGCCCAGACCCTGGCTGGGAGCAGGGCCGAGATGCTACTGGGCATGGGTGCACGGCCTCTGGCTCGGCCGGCAGGACAGCCCGCGGTGCAGACAGCCCGATGGGCTCCGACAGTCTGCTCGGCAGTGACCGAGAACAGGGCACAGATGCCCTGGGCAGCCTGCGGGAGCCTGCAATCCCCTGGCCGCTCTGTCCTTGCCACAGCCACTTTCCCACAAGGTCCCATGGGGACCTGCTCACTCCCTCCCTGCAGGTAAAGGGGGCAGACGGGCAGAGGCTATGCAGGGGACCACCTCCATGTGCCTGTGGGAGGACCAGACAGCAGGATGCAGAGGCAGGGGCAGGCCTGGTTTCTCATCTGTCCATCTGTTCATTCGCTCACGCGTTCCTTCCACAGTGCGCACTTCCTGACCCCAAGCTGGTGGGCAGTGGGGAGTAAATGGAACTGCGGAGCTGACGTCAAGTGGCCATTGTGGGTTCTGATCTCTGGGTTGGCCTGAAAATGTGGGGGGCTGGAGGGGTTACAGTGTGATGAGACCCTGCCAGTGGGTCCCTCAGGTATACACACACGCTCTCTATCGCGAATACGACAAATACGCGCTAAAGCAGCCACACAGAGCACCTCCTGGGGCCCAGGGACGGTGGAGACACAGGAGGAGGGTGGGCAAGAGCAGGGCAGGGTCCCATGCAAACTCTGGGCGCTGCTCTTGGCAGACAGACATGGACGGCGCCCCTGCAGGAGTGCGGGCGGCATCAGCTCAACCCTGCAACAGCGCGAGAACAGCGCAGGCCTAGCTCTGTGAGGGGCTGGCGGCCAGACAGCGTGGAGGGCGCTCCGGCCTCTGGGTGGAGCACACACTAAGGGCACACGCTAAGAGCACACGCTAAGAGCACATGCTAAGAGCACACGCGCAGGCCTGGGCTGCTGAGCTCCGCGAACTCGCCCAGGCGTGTGGGCTGGGGCCGGGCAGGCAGACACAGAGACTCCCTGCAGGAGATCAAGTACCCGAAGGCCCAGGGCAAAGGCGATGTGGGACTTGGGGGGCCAGGTGGGTGGCTGGGCCTGCACACGATGGGACCCAGGACGGTCCCCATGCAGGGGTATAACATGATCAGACATCACGCAGGGTGGAGGTGAGGTGCGACGAGCATGGCCTGAATCGGGGGGCTGGCAGAACTTCCCAGGGGTGCAGAGGAGGGACTGGCCTCAGGTGGTGGGTAGGATGGCAGGACAGGGTGGGCTCTGGAACAGAGTGGAGGTGGCTGCAGTGGGGCGCAGGGCCAGAGATGAGGAGAGAGTGGCTGGAGCCAGCATTTCCGCTCAGGACTCCTTCCAGGCCACGGCCCCCAGAAACCCTGTGGCCAGCGAGCACTGTGGGTTGGAACGCGGAGGCCCTGAGGCTGAGGTCTCGGGGCCCAGAGGCAGTCGGGTCCTGCCTCAGGCTTCATGCCCATCCCAGCCCCCCTTACGTCACTAGGCTATTGTTCTCCCTTCATCCTTCTAGTACATTCTTCACACCTGGCGCCGTGCTAGGCACTGGGGGCACTCCGATGAGTAAGTCACGCTTCCTGCTCCCGAGGGGGTCAGGTGAGTGGGGATGACCCACACACCACGGCGGGTCCTGGTGCTGTGGGACCACTGAGGGGCACCCGCCCAGCCTCGGGGCTGCAGGGGAGCTGCAGAGGGGAGGAGGCAGCACCTAGACCGAGTCCTAAGGCAAGAGAAGGCCACGTGTCCAAGTACGGCAGGAAGAGGGACTTTCGAGGTGGAGGCGAGGGGACAGCACGAACACACCAAGAAACACAGGAGGCCCAGAGAAGCTAAGCCACGTGCCCACAGTGCGTGGCAAAGGAAGAGGAGCTCGGCCTCTTGTAAACACGTGCCACATCTGCGATCCCTCTGCTTCATGCGCTAGCCTCCGCGAGCCCTTCCCTCTCCTCTGTATCTGCCCCGGCTGCTTTGCACGTCACAGCACTGCGAAAGCACTCGGAGTGAGCGCCACGTCCTACACGCCTGTGCTGGAGAAGGCAGAGATGCAGCTGACTCAGCTGTGCCCGGCCTCCAGAGGGCGCTGCAGTGTCCCCGAGGGCTTTCCACCCGGCCCCTGCTGGGCCACTCCAGCATAAAGAACCCACTCAGTACCCCACGCAGAGCAAGCTCTGTGCTTTTTTTTTTTTTTTTTTTTTTCTCCCTATAAAGCATGCAAACTGTCCTGAGAGAGAGAGAGAGAGAGGAAACGTGGTGAGAAATCACCCCCTGGGGGAAGGCCATGCTGCAGTTCTTTCTCCTCTGTTCTTGCAGGATTTGGGGCATGTCTGACGAAAATGTTTTCCAAGTTGCTGGGTCTGGGACTGGACACACGCCATCAGCCATGTGGATCCAGCTGCTATAACCACCATGCCCCTCAGCTGGCCCACACTCTGCATTTTTTTTTTTTTTTTGAGAGCTTTTTGTCATAGGATGTGTGCGCTCACCAGAAAGATAGAGAGCGAGAAATCACCCCCTGGGGGGATGGCCACGCCGCAATCCCTTCTCCTCCATTCTCTTCTCGGGATCTTGGGCATCCACGCACATGCGCCCGGCGTGAGTTTAAGCCACCGGGTCCAGGACTCGAACTGCGGTCGGCTACATGGGAGCGCAGCGACATAGCCATTACGCCAACTGCTAGAACGCACACTCTACATTTTTAACAGCCCTGATCATTAAGCACCTCCTAGGCCTCCTAGAGCTTTCATACTCCAGTGCTGACAGAAATGCCTTGACTCCCTTTTCCACTTGCAAGCTTTCCTGGATTTCTTTAACGTTTTTTTTTTTTTTTTTTCCCCACATGGCAAGTGCACTCACCAGAGAGACAGAGAGAGATAATGAGAGGAAAAGTGAGAAATCACACCCTGGGCGGGGAGGATGGCCGTGCCCACAATCCCTTCACCTTCATTCTCCTCTTGAAATTTTGGGGGGAACCAGCAGTTAGCGTAATGGCTATGTCGCTGGACTCCCATGTAGTCGACCGCGGTTCGCGTCCCGGACCCGGTGGCTTAAAACTCACGCCGGGCGCGTGTGCGTGCGTGCCCAAGATCCCAAGAGGAGAATGGAGGAGAAGGGATTGTGGCATGACCATCCCCCCTGGGGGGTGATTTCTCGCTTTCTGTCTCTTATGTCTCTCTCTGTCTGGCGAGCGCACGTGCCCTACAGTGAAAATATCTCCAAAAAAAAAAAAAAAAAAAATTGGGGGGCACCCACGCACAGGCACCCAGCATGATTTTCAAGCTGCCAGGTCTGGGACTCGAACTCGGGTTGGCCATGTGGGAGCTGAAAACTTATTTTGCTGTCTGTAGCCTCTCCATATGACCTCAGCTCATGCTGGTCTCCCTCTCCAGGAACCTGGAGACTCTTGCTTTCCCTCTAAAGGCAGCAGATCGCCCCGGACCAGGATGGGGGACGGGGCTGTGGCCGGCTGTCCCTTACTGCGGGGCTTTGCTTACCCTCCTGGGAAGGCTGCAAGGGCCGAGCCCGCTGCCTTGGCACTGTTTCCCTGCTGTGCTTCACCTAGAGCCTTCCCATGTCATGCCAGTGCCAACAGTAGACTTCAGATTTCTCCCTATTTCATTTGACTTTTTCATTTAAAACATCTTTCTACCCTGATTAGTTTTTTTAAAAATCTTGGATTCCATCATTACAGCATTAGCTCCTGTTTCCGCATTACATCATCAGCGAGGGTGAGCACCGTAAACTTCCTGCCTTCATCCCGTGCCTTGTCTAATGGTCGGCCTGGGCAGGACCAAGGACAGCGCCCTGCCCGACTTTCCTGGAACTGACGCTGAGAAAATCGTCTCCAGAATTCTGATTCAGGATAACCCGCAGCCCACTGAGACACTGTCGTCTAACCCGTGTGCTCCCACCTCGTCCCCGCACACATCAAGTGCAGGGCTGGAGCCACGCGCCCTGCCGAGGGTGGGACGCCAGTCCAGGAGTGTCACCCGCATTGATGCCAAAAGAAAGACACGAGAGGGGCCAGTGTGGTGGGTAAGGCACTGGAGTCCCCCATGGTCGACCATGGTTAGAATCCCAGACCTGAGGCTTCAAAATCGCTCCAGGCGCATGTGCGTGCACACCCAAAATCCCAAGAGGAGAATGGAGGAGAAGGGATTGTGGTGTGGCCATCCCCCTGGGTGATCCCTCAATTTCCCTCTCTCTGTCTGTTTCTCTATGGTGAACACACGCATCCTATGGCACTCTTTTTGGCTCTAAGTTTGTTTGTTTTCTTGAGAGAGATGTTTTGCTATAGGGCACTTGCTGCTTTCTCCAGGAAAAGAGAGAACGAGGCCTCAGATCCCACAAACTGTTTCCACATCCAAAGCTGGTCCTTAACCGTGTCACATCATCATGTCTTTAAGCGTGCACACACACACATACACACACACTCTTACAGACCTTCTTCGGGTCTCTTCACTGTCCCCTAAGACACAACATGGCATTAGATAGTTTCTCGGTTTAGTGGGGGCTCCGTGACCGACCCGACCCCTTTCTCCTCCTGCTTCAGAGTGGAAGGTGGAGGCCTAGACGCCTCCGTGGGATTTCTTCTCCAATGGGGGAGCTCCAGATTGGACTGCCCCAATGTGAATTACCTGGGGACTGAAGTCTACCTGGAGGAGACCCTGGCCGCACCTCAGCCAGGCCTGGGCACCTAGGCAGTGAGCTTGCTCCCTGGGTAGGCATGGGACGGGCTCGTCTCATCTAAGCAGCAAGGGGAGGTAAGGACGTCCCCAGAGAAGAGGGGCCACCGACCTAGTGGAGTGTGGGCAGCTCAGGCTCTGTCACACGGGAAAGGAAGAGTCCTGGACTCACAGCCTAAGGGCCTGGCGGGGCCAGGATGCACCCCTGCCTCACACAGACCCTGGACAGGAGTTGGAGGGGCAGACTGGGCAGCTCGATTTAGGAGAGCTGGGGGCCACGAGGAGTGCCTGCAGCAGAGGTGGGCCCCTGGGAGACCCCCGGTGCCCTGGACAGTCCCCAACGGCAGGGCCCCTCGCCACCCTCCCCGCCCCCCGGGAGGCCCTGGGTACCTGTTTATTCTTTAGGTCAAGGGAGAGCTCGTACTCGGAGGCGGCAGGGGCGTGGGAGCAGAGCGCCGTCGCCAGGGCAGGCTGCTGCCGGCCGGGGGAGGCCACGTGCTGGGGGCCGGCCCTCGGGGAGGCGCCTCCTGCCCCCGGCCGCTCCTCCTCCTCCTGCAGCTCCTGCGCTTGAGCCTTCGGGGCATGGGCACTGGGTCTGCCGGCTGCCACCGCCGCCGCTGCCACCACGGAGTCCTCCATGCCCCCACCGGCCTGGGTGCAGGAGCCATCACTGTGAACAAAAGGCAACGGTGCTCGGTTGGGGGGCGGGGGACAGGGTGCATGTGGGTGTGGGGGCGGGGAGGAGCTGGGTGCTCTGGCTGGGCCTTCCTTTCCAGGGACGGGCACTCATGGGGTGTCCCCGACAGTGCCCTCCAGGGTGGGCTGTCACGGCAAGGCCGAGCCCCAGGCAAGGCAGAGGGGTAGAAGGAGGGCCTGGGTCTGGCGGGGGATCCTGGGTAGGGGGCGGGCCTCTGGCGGGAGCTGGGGTGCCTTCTAGAAGCAGCACAGCCGGGTGTTAAGAGTGGAGGGGCTGGTGCGTGTGTGGGCTCTGCTCTTAGTAGCTGTGTGACCCCGAGAGGTTACTCAGCCGCGCCCCCTGCTCCTCCATGTGTGAAGTACCTACCCCACGGGGTGCTGGGCACTCACGTCGGTTACAGTCCCTGGGCGAGCCTGCAGGGCCATGTCATACGAGGGCTGACGGCTGTGACGACCAAGGGCTCCTTTGCTAGGGGCTTAGGTAGCTGGGCGGAAGCTGGCCCACATGGAACCAACTCCATCTTCAGGTGAGTCTGGGGGAGGACGGCTGCTCACACAGACCTGGCTTGGACACAGGCCCCTCCAGGGACTCCCTCTTTGGGGCTGGCTCCGTAGAGAGGGCTCTTGCTTGCTGAGTTAAGGGACGCACCTGCTCCCCCCTGGCCCCTCCTTTCCTTCCGTAAGCCACCAGCAGGGAACTCTAAGACTGCAGCCTGCCCTCGGGCCAGTCCACCCAGGTTGGCTCTCTTCCCATCAGCCTCCAAGTTCCATCAGTCCCTGAAGGCCCAGTGCTGAGCCGCCTCCTCCTCCCTGAAGCCTTCCTGGGTGAATACAGGGTTTGCTGCTGCCTCCTGGAACACTGAGCTGTCCTTAGAGAGTCACCGTCTATTTCACAGAGGGGGAGCCTCCTAGGTATGGGCTCGAGTCCGAGCTCGGCCACTCTGTGCCTTTGGACTGGTGGCTTTCCTGCTGAGCCTCGGCCTCCTCATCTGTGTGATAGGGTCCTCTTTACAAAGAGTAAAGGAGTCAGTGCACCTCAGGTGTTCAGCTCAGAGAACGTGCTCAGGAAATCAACTCGCCCTGTCCGTCCCTCCCCGAGACCAGGGCCTGCATTTCTCTTGGTGCCCTGTGCGTCATGTTAGGACAGCTGAGAGAGCCAGTCGGTGCACGTTGATGGCTGGGTTGAAGAGAGCCCAGGGCCATGGCCGGGGCCTCTGCGATGGACAGTGATAGATGGTCAGGACAGGAAGGGACCTTATAGCCCTCGAGCTCAGCCTCCCACCTCACTGGGCTACAGAAGGGATAGAGCAGAGCAGTGGGGGCCCCGTACGGGGGGCTAGGCAAACAGGGTGTATTCCCTCTTCTTCTATTTATTTATTTAATTTTTTGGGAGAGGTTTTTGCGATAGGGTGTGTGCACTCACCAGAAAGACAGAGAGAGACAGGGAGACCAAAAGTAAGAAATCACCCCCCAGGGGGGATGGCCACGCCGCAATCCCTTTTCCTCCATTCTCCTCTTGGGATCTTGGGCATGCACACGCGCCCGGCGTGAGTTTAAGCCACCGGGTCCAGGACTTGAACTGCGGTTGGTTACATGGGAGTCCAGTGTCGTAGCCATTATGCCAACTGCTGGTCCCAGGATTCATTCCTTCTAAGACTGTCCCCCCACAAGAGGCTTGAGTCATGCCTCAGGGGCCACGCCACACTCCAGCCTGCCCTGGGGCTGGAGTTCACTCAGGTGTGTCTCTCTTCACTAGTCACCAAGCTGCGCCCCTCCCTCCAGGCCCAGGGCTGCACCACCTCCTCCCTGAAGCCTTCCTGGGTGAATGTGACTGTCACTGCTATCTCCTGGGATGCTCTGAGCTGTCCTTAGAGTCACCATCTGTCTTGAGAGGTGACATCGCGGGTGTGGAAGTGTGCTGAGGCTGGGTGAACGGTGCTCCCTCAGCCTGTCTCACCGGCACCCCGGCAGATGGAGGAGAGCCCGAGCAGCAGGACACCCTCACTGCCACTGCCCACAGGTCCAGTACCGGGGTAGCTCTGGGTGGCTTCGGGATGTTTGTTCACCGGTGTCACCAGTGGCCCTTCGTAAGATCTAACTCCAGTTCCCCGTGCCAAGGGCATGCCTTCTCCCCTGAGAGCAGGGGCTTTTCCCACCCCTGGCACCTGGACCTGGAGGCCGGCATTCTCCAGCCTGTCCCTGATACTGACCCCAGAGCCTCTTCATCCCAAAGGGTTTCCGGGCTCTTAGGGAACCGGTGCTACTCAGGGCCACAGGCAGCTTAGAACGGCCCCTGCCCTCTGTGACTGCCCGAGCGTGCTTGCAAGGGGACGCCCCTGGGGAGTGGACGCCCCCCGTAGCGGCACTCAGCCAGTGCCCTGGGGCTGCTGGAGAAGAACCTCAGCTGCCAGGGCAGCAGATGGCGTGGTGGTTAAGGCACTGGACTCCCGCATGTCAGACCGTGGCTCGAGTCCCAGACTTGGTGGCTTAAAATCACACCAGGTACGTGTGCATGCGTGCCCAAAATCCTGAGAGGAGAAGGGGGGATATCCTAGGGGGTGACTTCTCACTTTCCCTCTCTCCGTTTCTCTCTGGCAAGTGACAAAAACCTGAAAAAGTTCACCAGAACTCCAGCTTCCTTGCCCCTTGGGTGGGACAGCTTGAATGCACTTTGTACACCTCCTTGCAAAAGTCCCCAGTGAGATGGAGCCCAGCTGTGCCTCAGCCTGGTTGGCCTCCTCGGTGTCTCATTTCTCCCCGCCCTCCAGGTGCTTCTCAAGGTCACCTTGTCCTAAATGGACTGCTTGCGTAGAACACACACCTCCTCTTAAACATTGCTGTGGGCTTTGTGTGGGGATAGTACTTCCGGACAGAGTGAGGCGGGGAGAGCTGGCAGATGGAGGCGGGTGAGAGGGCTGCAGCGTCTGCCCACGTGACTGGACGGAAAAACGACCAGGGCAGGCCATCTCCTGCCCAAGGTACTGCAGGCAGGAGAGGACTGGGGTGTCTAGCTGACAAGCCGCCTCTGACAGAGCCAGGGAGCTGAGGACAACCAGTGGGCCCCGACGACGAGCACCCCACACGACCGGGGTAGAATGACGGACCTCGCAGAACACAGCCGCAGGGCCTTGAGCCACTCTTCCTCTGTCCGCTCAGGCCCGCTCCTACCTCTCGGGAGTGCACTTCCTCCTTTACTTAATAAACTGCCTTTTCCTACAGTATTTGCGCGTCTCGTTCAGTTCTCTGTCCCACACACCAAGGGCCTGGGTATCGTCCCACAAGCCTTCCTGCAGCAGAAGCGAAGGCACCACGGCCTTCTCACCAGGACCCATTCGTAAGCCGGGGAGTCAGCCTCTCAGCTGTCAACGCGGCGCGTGTGCGCACACATGCACGCACACTCATGCACACGCACCACTTCCTGCTGGCTCTGCAGCTTGGAGCTATTTGTGCCCTCCTGGGTCAGGTCCCTCGCCTGTCACGAGGGGAGCTGGCATCTCTGGGGACCTCCTACTTTGCACATCTGGGAGCTTGGATTCCAGGGCAGAGGCCAGCGCCTTGGCCCAGCAGTCCCTAGCCCCACTCCACTTCGATACCTCTGTGCACGGGGCCTGGGAGGCTGGACCCCCAGGAGTGCTGGGAGACCTCGAGCTGGCTCCCCTAGAGCCCACAGAGCCGTGTGCAGTGGAGGTGGCCACAGGACCCCGGGGCTCTCCTCAGCAGGGCCAAATTCAAGGTGACAGGGTGGAAGCAAAGAACATGGCCCTGGTGTCCTGGGCTCCTGTGCAGTGACCTTGGGGGAGCTGCCTGACCTGGTGGCTCTTCTCCCTGATCTGCAGAACGACACTGCGAGGGCGCCGTGAGGGGTGCCCACGGCACATGCCGCGTCCCGTGCAGCGCTGGCCACGCGGCAGCCTTACCAAACGCCCGGAGTGTGACGGGGCTTTTCTGAGCAACACCCTACCTCAGAGTCCCGCAGGGACCCCAGAAAGACAACGTGGAGAACTCTGTCACCCTCACATACCTGAAACAACAGGCTTCCCCTCACTCCTCTTGGCCGCTCCAGCCTCCACTCGACTGGCTTCCCGAGGCTCCCCCAGCCCCTGCTCCGTCTGCAGAGCAGCACCTGGGGAAGGGCCTTGGTCTCCAGTGTCATCAGCTCATGGGACCCTTGGCCTCTGAGGACTTCGCTCGCCAGCTACCGACAGGTCCCATCCCCACCACACAGACACCCCTGTGCGGGCATCTGTCCAGTGCCCATGGCACGGACTTACGCCTCTGGAAGAAGTGGAGTTTGGGTGCTCGGACCCTGTGCCCCACGGCAGCGCACCCGCCTCCGTCTTCCTCTCTGTGCTGAGGGCCCGGGGGAGTGGTTAGACTATCCTGGGCTGTCATTGCTGGTTCCGTTTGAAGACAGTCTGCGTCAACCCACAGTCTCATGTGGGACAGGGACCTTCTGGCCCTAGCGCATGGGACAGCCCTCCTTCCAAGGCCCAGGCTGTGTCTCTCCAGCTCCTGCCGTTGGCTGGGCAGCCCTCGGGCCACCTGCAGCTGCCACTCTTAGGAACTTAGACTTCGGGCAGCCCGGACTTGAACTGGGTGGGTAGGAGTCATTAGTCATTCTCTGGCCCAATAGCTTCTTATGAGCCCCTCCCCTGAGCTCCGAGGGGCAGCCTGGTGACCTTAGCTCTCTTGGGCTCCAACCCAACTTGCAGATTTTTTTTTTTTTTTTTTTTTTTTTTTTTGCCACAGGGCACGTGTGCTGCCGGAGACACACACATGCACAGAGAGAGAGATTGAGAGAGAGAGAGAAAGAGAGAGAGAGAGAGGATGGCCATGCTGCAATCCCTTGTCCTCCATTTTCCTCTTAGGATTTTGGGCACACAAACACATGCGCCCAGTGTGATTTTTAAGCGACCAGGTTCAGGACGTGAACCTTGGAGTCAGTCACATGGGATCCAGCACCTTAACTGCCACGCCATCTGCTGGCCCCACAGAAACACATTTCTGAGTGGCCAGTAGCCTGGAGAAACTTCGGGTCTGGCTGGCATCGGAGTGATGCTGGTGATGAAGGGACTCCCCAGGTCGGGGCACTCACTGAGAGGGCAAACACTAGAGTATAAGTGGCACCAGAATGAAGGGTTTGGCAGATGGTCTGGTGGTTAAGGTGCTGAATTCCCACATGGCTGACTGCGGTTCGAGTCCCAGACCTGGTGGCTTACTTTCTCACTTTCTCTCTCTCTTTCTGGTCAAAATTTAAATAAATAAATAAATAAATAAATAAATAAATAAATAAAGTTAAATAGAATAAGTCTATTAAAAAGAAAGAAAGAAAGAAAGAAAGAGAAAGAAAGAGAGAGAGAAAGAAAGAAAGAAAGAAAGAAAGAAAGAAAGAAAGAAGGAAGGAAGGAAGGAAGGAAGGAAGGAAGGAAGGAAGGAAGGAAAAAGAAAGAAAGAAAGAAAAAGAAAGAAAGAAAGAAAGAAAGAAAGAAAGAAAGAAAGAGCTGATTTGTCTACGTGACATTAGGCACACACACGTACAGGGCCCAGGCATTGATGGAATACAGGATTCCAGAAACTAAGGGAATGTCACACGTGCCCAAGAGCAGACCCAACACTAGGCCTATGAGCTAGAACCAACGTCACAGCAGAGCAAGGTCATTCAGGCAGGGACCCTCACTGGCCACCGGCTACGCATCCTGCTC
Organism: Tupaia tana; assembly: GCA_026018925.1. Classification (NCBI taxonomy): domain Eukaryota; kingdom Metazoa; phylum Chordata; class Mammalia; order Scandentia; family Tupaiidae; genus Tupaia; species Tupaia tana. The sequence goes on from JAKSZU010000006.1 coordinate 109,290,873, forward strand.
CTGGCACACGGGAGACTCCCAGGCTCCCGGACGGGACCTCCCCACTCTGTGTACACCGAGACTCCCAGTCAGACCCCACACCCTTCATGTGGCTTCCTCCCTTCTCCACGACCCTGTCCTTCCACCACTCCTCTCTCTGGAGCCAAGCTCTCTGCCCCCCGGGCAGTCAGCCTCACCCTACTCTGTGCTCTAAGAGGCTTTTGCTATAGGGCGCGTGCGCTCGCCAGACAGAGAGAGACAGAGAGACAGAAAGCGAGAAATCACTCCCCAGGGGGGATGACCACACCACAATCCCTTCTCCTCCATTCTCCTCTCGGGATCTTGGGCACGCACGCATGAGTTTAAGTCACCGGGTCTAGGACTCGAACCACGGTCAATTACATGTGAGTCCAGTGACATAGTCATTATGCCAGCTGTAGGTCCCGTGCTCTAATAATTCTTGGCGCGTGCCTCGGATTCTGCAGCGACCTCTCTGCCTGCGTACGCCTCGATGCGTCTCCCCCACGGCCTATGCCCTGTGCATCTCTGTCATGGATGCTTATTGCAGTGGGTTGGCTCCTAAGAGTTTAACAAATTTATTTTACTTATTCTTGTTATTGGTTTTTTTTTTTTTGGAGAGGTTTTTCGCTATAGGGCGCATGCGCTCGCCAGACAGACAGAGAGAGACATAAAGACAGAAAGCGAGAAATCACCCCCCAGGGGGGATGGTCACGCCGCAATCCCTTCTCCTCCATTCTCCTCTCGGGATCTTGGGCATGCACGCACACGCGCCCGGCGTGAGTTGTAAGCCACCGGGTCCGAGACACGAACCGCGGTCGACTACGTGGGAGTCCAGCGACATAGCCATTATGCTAACTGCTGGTTCCCATTGTTTTAATTTTCTACAGGGCATGTGCGCTCACCAGAAGAGAGAGAGGGGAAGTGAGAAAGCAAGCTGCCAAGTCTGGGACTTGAAACATGGTCAGCCATGTGGAAGTCCAGCGCCTTAACCACCATGCCACCTGCTAGCCCTGAATGTTTAATCTTTTTTTTTAGAGGTTTTTGCTCCAGGGCACGTGCGCTCGCCAGAAAGACAGAGAGAGACATAGAGACAGAAAGCGAGAAATCACCCCCCAGGGTGGATGGTCATGCCGCAATCCCTTCTCCTCCATTCTCCTCTCGGGATCTTGGGCACACACACAACACGCGCCCGGTGTAAGTTTTAAGCCACCGGGTCCGGGACTCGAACCGCGGTCGACTACGTGGGAGTCCAGCAACATAGCCATTATGCTAACTGCTGGTTCCCGTTTAATCATTTTTTTAAGAGAGATTTTTGCTATAGGGTGCGTATACTCGCCAGAGAGACAGAAAGTGAGAAATCACCACCACCACCACCACCCCGGGGGATGGCCACGCTGCAATCCCTTCTCCTCCATTCTCCTCTCAGGATCTCGGGCACACATGTTCATGCGTCTGGCGTGAGTTTAACCCGCCGGGTCCGGGACTCGAATAGCAGTCGGCTATGTGAGAGTCCATTACACCACCTGCTGGTCCCCACACATGTTAAAGGAGCGGCAGGCTGGTTGCAGCTTGGTCAGTGGATAGCATGTCATCTCCACCACCTCCCCAGGAGCAGAGATACTGGGGGAGCTGCAATGCACCACCCGGACCCTCCATCAGGAAAGGGCTTCTTGCCCACTGCAGGAAGCACTAGTGGAGACTGTCTTCCATGGTCATCTTTACTGCCCCTCAGGGACCCTCTTGGCTGCAGAGAGCTCCCTGGCCCAGGTCCCAGCTTTCCCAGGGTGTCCACACCCAGTGACAGCTGAGGTGGAGACCATTCTGTCCCAGCGGGGACCAGTCACTCTGTCCATGGCGGGGCTGGCTTTTTGCCCTTGGACTGGGCCCGTGCCGGGTGCTCCCACTTCCATGGGCATTGATCCGAGCAATCCCCCAGTGCTTCCCAGAGAGCCCTGTCCATGGGGGTGCCCGGCTTCCTCTTTCCTCCCCATCTCCCAACAGCCTGGTCCACCCTGCTCTCTCTGCCCTGGGACTGACAGGACTCCGGGTTCCACATACCTTTATTTATTTACTTATTTTAGTTTTGTCATAGCACATGCGCACTCGCCAGAGAGAGAGAGGGAAAGTGAGAAATCACCCCACAGGGGTGATGGCCATGCCACAGTCCCTTCCCCTTCATTCTCCTCAGGATTTGGGGCATGCACACATGCCTGGTGTGATTTTCAGGCCACCAGGTCCAGCCCTCAAACTGCACAGTCGGCCACGTGAGATCCAGCGCCCTAACCTCCATGCCACCCGCTGGCCAGGTTCCAGACTCCTTTGTTCAGGCCACACCGCGCCCCCATGACGGGGACTTTGCAGCCCCACAGCCCCAGACGAACAGCGCTGTCACGGAGCGCCTTCGAGTACTTGCTGTGCCTGTGCTACCGGCAGCTCTGGCCAGTCAGGAAATGACTGGGTCGCATGGTCACAGCGCTCTTCAGAGACTGGCCATCGCCACCGCAGTGCAGAGGGGTCCTCGTCACTCAGCCGAGAGCCCGCGTGGAGGGAGGCCCTGCTTCTGCAGCTTACCAGCGGGCACCCTTGAAACGTGCTTGGGGGACACTGGCTAGGCCCTGCTCTGGTACAGGAGACCCCCTGGGACCTCAGCGTGCAACTGCTCCACTCTGTCCACACCGAGACTCTCCCGGAGACCCCGGCTCCACTCGCGTGGCTTTCTCACATTTTCTGCTTTCTTTCTTTCTTTTTTTAAAGTCTTGCTATAGGTCAGACGTGCTCACCAGAGACAGGGAGGGGGCATGAAAAAGCACTCCCCTGGGGGATGGCCACGCTTCAATCCCTTCTCCTCTTGGTATTTTGGGCACACACACACATGTGTCTGGAAACGTGCCAGGTTTAGGACTTGAACCATGCAATCGGCCACGCGGGATCCAGCTGCCTTAGCCACCATGCCACCAGCTGTTCCAGTTACCTAACTTTTCTGCACCTCAGATCCTCATCTGTAAAGAGGGGCACAAACGTCTCCTTCCCTAGGCTGGTATGCTCGCCGGGGGGAAGTCGGCCTCTCTGCAAGGCATGGGGGCAGAGAAGCAGGTGGCTGGCAGGACCCACCAGCATTGGTATTGATGCCGCCCACGGGGAGCTGCCTCAGGAGGGTGTCTGCTCTGGGCCCCCAGCAGGCCTCACAGCCCGTGCCAGGAGCTTCAGGAAGAGCGGACTGAGAGCCAGGCTGGCGGGGCTCTGCTCATCTGCCAGATCTAGGCCCACCACTCTCCTGCCAGAGGCCAGCTGCTGGCGGCCCTTGGCATGACATTGGGGGAAAGGGACGAGGAGGAGCTGGAGGCCGGCTGGCCGAGGGAGCTGCCAGGGTGACGGGACAGGAGGGCGGAGGGTGGGGTGAGGGCTACTTTCCATCTCTGCAGCCAGTAGCTGTAGCTGACATTACTGGGACCTTGCCAGGAGTGGCCTGAAGGTCGAGAGACTCCTCTGACTGGAAGGCGCCTCCGCAGGGCCTGGCCGATTGCACTAGAGTGCCCCACACTGGCCAGCCATCCTTCAGGCTCTTCTGGGGCAGAGAAATGAAGCGGCTTCTGACAGAAACAAACCGCCTGCCCTCACCAAGACAGCTCTCCCTTCTCTGAATCCACACTGTAATCTTAGCCGGCGGGATGAAGGAGGTGCTGAGCACGGAGCGAGGGTCCTCAGGGTCCCGGATGGCACTAGGGAGGGGTCGAGGCAAACAGGCCAGGGTTGGAGACAGGACAAGAAGCTCACTGTGCTGATTCAGAGCAGGCTAGGAAGTCCTGCCCCAGAGTGGAAGGAGCCCTGGGCCAGAGCTGGGTGAGCCCACCTGGGTCTACTGTGTGGGAGCAATTCAAAACACAAAGCTCTCCTGCTCTGGACCCCTTTGCTCCTCGTGAAGTGGGCCGCTTGACATCTGGAAGGCAGAAGGGGCCAAGCTTCTCTGTCCCACCCCCTGCAGGGGCCCCAGGCCCCCACTGTCTCACCACAGCTGTGAGCTGGGCTCAGCTCCCTGCCCGCATCACCCGACACCTCACCTCCCTGCCACCGCGGTGTCCACGCCAGTGCCTCTGTGGCCAGGGCTTCCATCACCCGAGCGGGGAGCCAGGGCTCAGAAGAGAACCCCCAGAGGAGGGCGATCCACTCGCAGGGACTACCCTGACCTCACCGGCCTGACGGCTGCTTCTCCTGCCACCTCCGGGCCCTGACAGACAAGGGGTGCTCTCGCCCCGCAGCCTTCTGGGAGACCTTGGGCTTCAGTCCCGCAGGTGCCGGCCATCCGGTGTGTCCCTGGGGCTTCCTGTCCAGGGACTCCCAGCCACCACTCTGGCTTGAGCCCTCCCACACCAAGGCCTCTGCACTCCAGCTGAGCATGGCTCAGCCCGTGTTCCAATGAGGTCAGCCCTGGGCTGCCAGACCCTGGCGTGCTCTGGGGAGCCTCCCACAGGCCCCGGGACACGACCTCCTCACAGACTCCCACGCTGGACCACGGTGAGCACAGCTATCCTATTGACACGAGACCCTAATATTCCCAGCAATTTTGTTCTCATACCTAGGCATGGGCCTGCAAAACCCAGCTCTGCATGCAGCCTGCCCCTCCCCAGCACGCAACACACGCTTCCGCACGTGCGTTTCTCTCTGCCTGGCCGGACCGCGCTCCGTGCCCCTGAGGACACCACGGGCGTTCACACATTTCAGGACTGCTTGCGTCACCACCCCCAGGAGGCAGGCCCATCTCTGACATCCTGCCTCCCCAATTCCCACCTCTAGAACCTTCCTTAAACTCACATCCAGCGTCATCTCATGGCTGGCTCAGGCAGCATGCAAGGTCTACAGCCTGGTGAGTGCAGTCATCGACCCAGCTCTTCCCCTTTATTATAAACTATTCTGTGTGTGTACACATACATAATTCATATTATAATTCATGGGAGGCACCAAGAAAATTGTTTGCATGGACCCAGCTCAAGAAATAGCACGTCAGGATCCTTTAATACCTGCATACTCCTCTCCTTCCTCCAGAATTCCTGTCCTGGGGGCCACCAAGTGGTTAAGGTGCTGGACTCCTACACTGTCAACCGCGGTTCAGGTCCCAGACACAGTGGCTTGAAAATCATGCTGGGTGCATGTGTGCACATGCCTAAGATCCCAGGAGGAGGATGGAGAGAAGGGATTGCAGCGTAGCCAGCCCCTCAGGGGAGTGAGGTCTCACTGTCTCTGTCTCTCTCCCCAGCGAGTGCACACATTCTATAGCCAAAACCGTAAAGGAAAGAATCCGGCCTGAATCCGTGCTGGCTCTTCCCCAGCTCTTCCTCAGGGCACTCCCCTGCCCTTTCTGCACCCAGGGCAGGTGGATTCTCTTCTCGGGAGCACCACCTTGGCACAGCATGCCCTGCGGGAGGCTCAGGAACTACAGAGGCTTGCAGACCCCACGGGGTCAGGGCAGTGGCTCCATGAGGGATGGCAGGGCCTGATCACAGCCCAGTGTGCCTCATGGTTGGGGACCCTAATGTTACCACAAGGAGTGACTTTTAGGACAGAAAAGGGTTGCCTCAGAGGGGCTCCCACCCCGCCCTTGTGTCTGGACGTGCCCTGCGTGCCCTGCTGTCAGGTGGCTGCGGTGACCCCCGGGGGCCACAGGCCAAGGTGCACAGAAAGGCCAGGTGGTGCTAGGAGAGTGCTGCTCACTAAGAGAAGTGCCAGCTTGTGAGCGGGGGCGGGGGGGGGGAGGCCCCAGAGCACGTCTCCGGTCCCCTGAGAGGAGGGCAGGCCGAGGCTGCAGCCAGTCCAGCTGTGGTGGTTATGGAGGGGCCAGGCGGCTCTGCCATCCCCCCACTTGGTCCCCACCTCACTGTCCCCTCCGCAGAAGGGCTGCAGGGGCGCCGGGGAGATAACACATGCGCGTGCTCTGTAAGCTCCTGTAATAGCAGCTAGCTTTTTCTTTATTAGGGTTCCCAACATCTTATCTCATCAAGAAAACGAAGACCAAGGCAGCGTCCGTTTTCCCGAAATACGTGAGGATAGAGGAGTAGGAAGGCCGTGATTTAGACAGAGGGCAGTCCTTGAACTCGCTCTTGGTGTCTGGTGCTGGAGTATTTTAAATGCAGATGTACTGGACTTTTCTGTCCGGTGTGATTCATCTCTCTTCTTTTTTTTTTTGAGAGGTTTTTGCTATAGGGCACGTGTACTCGCCAGAAAGACAGGGAGAGAAAGAGAGACAGAAAGCGAGAAATCACCCCCTAGGGGGGATGGCCACGCCGCAATCCGTTCTCCTCCATTCTCCTCTTGGGATCTTGGGCACGCACACGCCCGGCGTGAGTTTAAGCCCCGGGTCCGGGACTCGAACCTTGGTCGACTATGTGGGAGTCCAGCAACATAGCCATTATGCCAACTGCTGGTCCCGTGATTCATTTCTCTTTATAACTTGCAGGAGGGCACGTGTGCTCATGGGGGAGACCTAGACAGAGAAGGGCGAGGCACCCTGGCTGGGGTCCGGTCCCCCTCTTGGCTACAGAGCGCCTTCGCTCCACCTCCTGTGCCAGCCCTACCTTCCCCAAGCAGGGAGGTTCCTTAGGGCCTGACCTCTCTCCAGGGAAGAACAGCTTCTTTTTCTTTTCTTAGTTTTGCTATAGGGCACATGTGCTCAGTGCCGGGGGTGGGGCGGTGGGGGGGGTGGAGGGAAGGGGGGCGTGCACCCCTGGTGGGGGCAATGGCCTTGCCACGATCCCTTCTCTTTCACTCTCCTCTCAAGATTTTAGGCATGTGCACACACACACTGAGTGTGTTTTTTAATCTGCCAGGTCTAGGACTTGAACCACGCAGTCGGCCAAGTGGGACCCAACATCTTTTTTTTTTTAGAGGTTTTTGCTACAGGGTGCGTGTGCTCGCCAGAAAGAGAGACAGGAAGCGAGAAATCACCTCCCCAGGGGGATGGCCACGCCACAATCCCTTCTCCATTCTCCTCTAGGGACCTTGAGCATATACGCACACACGCCTGGTGTGAGTTTAAGCCACCAGGTCCGGGACTCAAACCATGGTCTACTACATGGGAGTCCAGTGACGTAGCCATTCTGCCAACTTCTGGTCCCAGGGACCCGACACCTTAACCACCACACCACCTGGCTGGCCAGGGAAGAGCAGCCTGGGATGGGCGTGATCTCACCGCAGTGGCCAGGGGGACGGCCTGCTCGGTCTGTGGCGGCCAGGCATGTGCTTCCGAGAGCGGGAATCTTGGGACCCGGAAGAGGGGACGCTGCTGCGGACAGTCACCTGGCTACTCTGGAGCACAGGCTCCTCCCGTCTCCCTGCCTGACCCCGGCTTTCCTCCCAGAAGCCTCCCTGATGCCTGGCTGCCGCTTACACGTCCCGTGCGAGCTGCACCGTCGGACGTGCCAAGGCTGTTTCCGAAGGCCTCGTGGGTGTCGCAGGCCGCCTCTGAGAGTAGGTGGGAGGAAGGAGGGGCGTGGGCCGCGGCGGCATGCGTGGCAGCCATTCGCTTTCTGTGCAGGACACACAAGCTTGGGGAAGAACCCTCCTCGATCTCTGCCTGGGGAGCACCCAGGGGCGGGGCAGGGGAGCGCAGGGCAGTGCGGGGCGGGGCGGGGCGGGGCGTACCACCAGTTCACAAACCTTGCCCTGCTGGGTTAAACTGTCTCCTGCAGGAGAACAAACTGTAGAGTGTTTCTCCTGATATAAGAAAATATCTCTGTTTTTTTTTTTTTTTTGAGAGGTTTTTGCTATAGGGCGCGTGCACTTGCCAGACAGACAGAGAGAGACAGAGAGACAGAAAGCGAGAAATCACCCCCCAAGGGGGATGGCCACGCCGCAATCCCTTCTCCTCCATTCTCCTCTCGGGATCTTGGGCACGCACGTACACATGCCCGGCGTGAATTTAAGCCACCAGGTCCGGGACTCGAACCGCGGTCGACTACGTGGGAGTCCAGCGACATAGCCATTATGCTAACTGCTGGTCCTGAAAATATCTGTTTTTAAACTTAGTGCTGGGTTAAATTGTTTCCTCGGGGTCAGCAGGTGGCATGGTGGTTAAGGAGCTGGACTACCACCTGGCCAGCAGCAATTCGAGTCCCTGACCTAGCAGTTTGCTTTTTCATCCCCCCGCCCCTTCTCTCTTGCTGGTGAGCTCACGTGCCCTATAGAAAATTAAATAATAATAATAAATTAAATAAATAATTGTTTTATATCTTAAAAAAAAAATTCAGGGGCTGGCAGGTGGCATGGTGGTTAAGTTGTTGGATTGCCATATGGACAACCAGTTCAAGTCCTGGATCTGGTGGACTGCTTTTTCACTGTCCCTCTCTCTCTGTTTCTTTGGTCAAATTAAAAATTACCAAGGATGAATAAAATTAAATCAAATTATTTTCTTAAAAAAGACTTAGGATTTGTCTCCTCCCCTGCTCTGGCATCTAGGAGCCCTCTTCGCTGGCACTCCCCTGGCCTCTGCCCCTCTGCTCTTGTCCCCGGGCTGGGGTTCTCAGTCTCTCGGATACTGGGCTCTTTCTGGCCAACACTCTGGATGTCTTGGCGGGGCTTGAACGGAAACATCTGGAAGGCCGTCTCCTCCATGCCCGACGCCCGCCATCCAGACCTCCTCAACAGGCACGGTCCGTGATCCCAGGCACTGTCCAGAGCACCGGGGTCTGCCACCGGCCACCCCAGAAGGAGTCAGCCAGTTCTTTCAAAACAGTTCCCAGCCACGCGTCAGCTCCCCGACCCCTCCCCGCCCTCCAGACCCCAGCTTTAAACAGCGGGTCCTCCCTGACGGCCCTGCATGGCAGCCGCCTTTCCACGCGCTCTCATCTGGCACGTCCAGACACCCCAAACGCGAGCGCCACTGTCCCCACGTCACAGGCACCAGGCTGCAGATCGGAACGCGTAAGCGGGAGCCAGACAGAGGATGCAGTAAAACTGACGCTCTGCAAGGCGGGGCCACCTGGGGCGCTCTGGGTTCATATCCGGAGACCTCCCTGAGGACACCAGGAGCAGGGCTAGCTGAGGTTGGGAGTGGACTGTGGCGTGAGACCTTGTTGGGCTACTCATTCTCTGATTGTGGAATAAATAAATAAACTTTATAACAATTTTTTTTCTTTAATGAATTTTTTTCTTTAGGGCACATGAACTGACCAGAGAGAAAGGGGGGGGGGATGAGAAATAACATTCACTTCCCTGGGGGGATGGCCACACCATTCTCCTCCATTCTCCTCTTGGGATTTTGGGCACGCACGCACACACACCCAGAATATTTTCCAAGCCGCTGGGTCTGGGACTTGAACCACACAGTCAGCCGTGTGGGATGCATCTGCTTTAGCCACCACATCACCTGGTTGGTTCCTTTAATAAATGTATTATTTATTTCTTTATTTTAAAGAACGCTTAAGTAATTCCCTCAAGGTCACAGGAGCATGTAAGTGGCCAAACCAGACTCAAATTTGGGCTTGAAGGGACCAGCAGTTAGCGTAATGGCTATGTCGCTGGACTCCCACGTAGTCGACCGCGGTTCGAGTCCTGGACCCGGTGGCTTAAACTCACGCTGGGCGCGTGTGCGTGCGTGCCCAAGATCCCAGGAGGAGAATGGAGGAGAAGGGATTGCGGCGTGGCCATCCCCCCTGGGGGGTGATTTCTCGCTTTCTATCTCTCTGTCTCTCTCTGTCTGTCTGGCGAGCGCACGCGCCCTATAGCAAAAACCTCTCGGAAAAAAAAAAAAAAAAAAAAAAATTTGGGCTTGAATTATTTTGATCTGTGCTCTCAACTGCTCCACATTACAGTTCTCCCTCAAAGTCCTTCACCTCCTCACTTCTCTCTCCCTTTTCAATCCGGAAGGGAATCCACAGAAACCATCCAGTGCTCATTTCTCACTTGGGAGAGGAAAGGAAACTTGTATTTTTGAGTCTAATCAATAAACATGAGCATCCTGCTCACCAGGGTAATTTCTTATGATAAATTAGGATATTCACACCAATACATCAGTCTCTTAAGAGTTTGTTTCTGGTGAGTCAGTTCCTGAGGATCTCAGGATAGCCTAATTGACTCTCCAAGTCCTCAGGCTTTGACATAGACAAACATGGTGATGACAAGATCCCACCAGTCTGTTGGGATGTGGGGTGTGACTGAGGTGGTACGTGCAAACAGGGGTGAAGAGGCTGGGTTTACAGTCACTGCTCGGCTGCTGCCCTTTCTCCGTGTGGGCTCTGGTCTGGGCCTGTGCCAGCTTCTCCCTTCGTACCCTTGAATACGTCACCTCCTCTGAGCACTTCCTCAGCTGTGAAATGGACACAAGGATTTTTTCAGAAGGCCGGAAGGTGGAGTCCGGAAGGCCCGGAGGAGCTCTGTAGTTAAGGTGATTGCCGACTCTGTCCTGGCCCTCCCTCATGTCGCATCCCGTCTGTCCTGCCCGTCCTCGCAGTGCAGGCGCTGGCGCCCAGTCCAGCCCACACGCTGAGAGCAGGCCCGAGGGCACTAGGCCCTGCCTGGACATCCCGGTGCATCCCAGCGTGCAGCCCCCAGGGCGCTGGGAAGAGGAGGTGAGGACGGCTCGCTGGGAGTGGGCCGTGGGTTCCAGCGAGGTGAGGCTGTCCTTCTCAGAGTCCCCTCTGTTATCACAACACGTCCCATAGTAAGGGGTTGTGGGGAAGCACGGTGCCAGCCTAGCTGGTGCTCCCCATTCTGCGTGCACACGCACACCCTGGTTCCAAGGTCGCTTCCCATCAGCCCCTGGGCCTGGGGTTCCAGTCATGCCATCTGCCCTTGGTCTCGCCTCGCAAATGCTCCTGGTGGCCCGGGTGCGTCCTGCCCCGGTCACACAGGGCACCTTCTAGAGTCGCTGCTGGAGTGGCCTGGGGATGACAGTGCACCCTCCCATTTCCCCGCTGAGCAGACGGGGCCTCAGGGAGGGGTGCTGGGGAGGCAACAGTACCACCCGGTTCTCCTGGGCCTGCGCTTCTCAGCTAGAAATCTCCCCTCGGTTCTCTTCCTCCTCCTGGCCTCCAGCCACTGCCCCTCTACTCCCCTCCCCTCCCTGCTGGGAACACACTCCAGCCTTCCCTGGAGGACAGCTGTCTGTCCTGCTGTTTTTTAATCACAGAAGACAACTCTCTAAACCTCCTTTCTTAAGCTATTCCAAGGCCTCCCAAAAGCAGCAAAGTCTTTAAGAATGCCCTGATTAAATCACTCGTCTATCGCTTATTTCTTCTTTATCGATTTGTTGAAAAATGCAGAGCCCTTTCCGTCATACATCAGATATCAGATATGCTTATAGAAATGGTAAATCCTGTTCGGCCACGGCATTGGTTAGAAGATAAATGAATGGGTAAAGGTGACCTTTCAGATGAGAAAACAAAACAAAAGCACAGGAAATTCTGGGATTAGAAAAATTTCCTGGTTCTCAAAGACAGGCTGCTCCTCAGGGGAGTGAGAAAAGGATATTCAACCCATTCAAATGCGAAGTTTCCGGCAAAAGAAACAAGAGCCCGTCCCAGAAAACCAGGCGGAGCTGCATTAGTGGTGCTCCCTGAGCTGAGAACGGCGGTATGCCTGCAGGTCTTGGGCTGCTGTCCTGCAAGTCTTAGCTTTCCTGCTGTTTGCTTCCCTGGCTTTTTTTTTTTTTTTTTTTTTTTTTGAGAGGTTTTTGCTATAGGGCGCATGCACTCACCAGAAAGACAGGAGGAGACAGAGAGATAGAAAGTGAGAAATCACCCCCCAGGGGGGATGGCCACGCTGCAATCCCTTCTCCTCCATTCTCCTCTTGGGATCTTGGGCACGCACGCACACACACACACACACACACACACACGCGCGCGCGCGCGCCCCGGTGTGAGTTTAAGCCACCGGGTGGGAGTCCAGCAACATAGCCATTACGCTAACTGCTGGTCCCAGGGCTGTCTTTTTCTTCCCGCACAGGTATCCTCTGTTGGTTTCTCCAGCAGCTTGGCTACTCTGGGACATTAATTTTCCGAATGCTGCCCCGGCCTGGGCTCCAAAGACAGCCTCAAGGGGCTAGAGAAAGTGGGGAGTTGGGGAGGGCCAGCCCTCTCCATCCCGGAAGGTGTTCACCCCAGACATGCCCCTTCCTGTAGTTGGGGAGGTTGGCCAAGGGGAACCTGCTGCTCACCTCCCCACGGCCCCTCCTGCCACGCACTAGACAACCAACTCTAGGTCGTCATCTGACTCTGGCGCTGAAAGCCCGCCACAGACAGACACTTGGTTCCGATCCTAGCCCTGCCCTTTGCCAGCTGTGTGGCCCGTGGAGGAGGCCTTGGTGGGCCCGGTCCTCAGGCTCCTGTCTGTAAAATGAGAACGAGAGCGTTGCGCCAGCTCGGACTTGCACAGCACCTAGCAAGTGCTCAGGACGGGGCGTCCAGTGTCCCGTGCCCTCCCGCCTGGATGGGCGACCGGACTAGCCGACAGTTGGGAGGAATTCCCTCTAGCACTCCGAGCATGCACTGGCGGGAAGCAGCGGGCTACCAGAGCTCTCCCAGGGCGGCCACAGCCCAGCCTCACGCGCGCCCTGCGGCCCAGGACAGGCTTTCCCAGTGACAGCCCAGGCCCCAGGCCGGCCTGCAAGGCCTGGGCAGGAAACCCGGAAGTAAGGGCCTGGCCAGCGTTGCCTCCCAGCACAAGCTCCACCTCCCAGCCGAGGAGAGCCCCCGCCATGCCATGACAAGACTCGGGATACTTTCACACCCCCAAAGCGTTGATATCTGTTTTGTCTTTTGCCTCTCGAATATGCCTGGGAAGAAACAGAGGGGCAAACAGCACAGAGGTAAAGGGACAAGTCGCACTGTTCGTGGCCGGTTTCTTGCTATGCTCGCCCTCGGGCACGCAGCCAGTCCAGCTGGGTTCTGCTGTCACCACAGGAGACCGCAGGGGATCTGTTAGCTCTGTCCCACTCGGACCACACCTGTAGCCCAGCCAGCGGGCGACATCTCCCATCAGGGCTGGGCACCTGTGGTGAGGACTGCACAGCCTCCCGCGTCCCAGCCCACAGTCCCCTCTGCAAGTGCCTGTCCCAGCTAACCACAGACACTTAGAGATGAAGGAAACTCCCCTTCGCCCCCTGTGCAGGCCCACTGCCTTCAGGGTGGAGGGTGCAGAGACCAAGGGTCTGGGGGCCAGGAGGGCCGGTTGGGGGTGGGTCTGTTCTCGGAGAAGCCAGCTGGGAGGCGGCCACCCACCGAGGTGCCCTACTCCACCAGTGGGTGGGGCGGGTCTCCCAGCAGCCCCTGAGCCTCTGACTAATGGAGAGGCAGTGACGCCAGAGCCCAGGCCCAGCTGTTTGAAGACTAAACTGTATCGATTGCGAATTTAATTGCTTGGTAATCGCTGAGTAAACACTGGCTGGCCCATTGATCAGCTTCAGGCCCATCGCGGGATGGGGAGCGGAGGACGCAGGCTCTGGCTGCCCCTGGGCGGGCTCTCCCAGCAGCTCTCCCTGGAAGGGTGTCCCTGCGTGTGTGAAGCGTCGCATCTTCCAGCGCAGCCCACCGCCCAGCAGATGGCCCCGCGGCCAAGTTAGCACGGGGGGGATGTGAGCTGGGTGCAGGGCCAGGTTAGCACGGGAGGGACGTGAGCTGGGTGCAGGGCCAGATTAACATGGGAGGGACGTGAGCTGGGTGCAGGGCCAGGTTAGCACGGGGGGGGGACGTGAGCTGGGTGCAGGGCCAGGTTAGCACGGGAGGGACGTGAGCTGGGTGCAGGGCCAGGTTAGCACGGGGGGATGTGAGCTGGGTGCAGGGCTAGGTTAGCACGGGGGGGGGGGGGGGGATGTGAGCTGGGTGCAGGGCCAGGTTAGCACGAGAGGGACGTGAGCTGGGTGCAGGGCCAGGTTAGCATAGGGGGACGTGAGCTGGGTGCAGGGCCAGGTTAGCATAGGGGGATGTGAGCTGGGTGCAGGGCCAGGTTAGCACGGGAGGGATGTGAGCTGGGTGCAGGGCCAGGATGCCCCGCCTGACCGATTCGGGCAGGAGGTTCCCAAAATGCACAGAAGACACCGAGTGAGGAATGCAGTCTATGAAATCGATTTTTAAAACATCATAAATGGGGTAGAAACGTAAAACCTAATGCAGAGAAAAGTAAAACACGGGAAGGTTGCACACTTAAATATAAACAGCAGTTAATTCTATATGATTGGATTCAATTTGTATTTTCCTGATGTTTCTGTATTTTTCAAATTTACCACAACTCGCATGTATACCTTATAATCAGAGGAAATAGATGTTATTTAAGATCAAATGAAATGGCCGAAAGGATTTCTCTTAAGCTCTTTAAAAACAAATCCTAGCAGCTGCTCAATGGGAAGAGGCTGCATTTTTGTTTGACCCGGGCTCACCTTCCCTCCCCAGATCGGGCTCCCAGGGCCCCCTCTGTCAGGGCACCTAGTCCTCTGCACCCGGTTCCTCATCACGTGAGAGTAACATCGATCTCACAGAATCGAGACGAAATGTCGGGAGTCTTAGCGCGGAGCTCCTGGAGAGCTCAGTCAACAGCAGCTTCTCTGCCACCCTAGAGTGAGGGTGGGCTGGGTGGGCTGGCACTGCCAGGGTGCGACGTCCCCGTTCCTTTCCTGTTCGTCAGCCGGGCCCCGGGCCCCGCCCCACTTCCCCCATCACTCTGTCAGAGCCTCTCTTGCCATCTCAGCCCCATTACCACCCAGGGAGACAAATGGGCTGCAATTCTGCTGGTGCACGGGGCGGCTGGCCAGCTCCGGTCATTGTTCCGAATGTCACTGAAAGCTCAGAGGGAGGGAGCCCGTGGGATTGGAAGTAGAGCTGCAATTACTGGCCTATTCAGCGCCCCAGAATAAGCTTTGTCGTTAGCCAGCAGTGGGAGAAAATGGGGAAAGGGGCTTCGGCCCACCCCCCAGGCTCTGGGCTGAAAGAGCTGGCCTGCGCCCCTGTGCTCTGGCCGCTGCCCCCAGGTTGTCCCCTCCAGGGCTGGTTACCCTGGCAGGTGCAGCTTGTTTGCCCGGAGGTGTGTGGAAACAGGGCACAGTAGCCTGGCTGTAATGACCGCCCTCCAGCAGACCCCACGAGCTGCTCCAGCACACCCCTAGCCCCTCAAGTTCTAGACCCGCCCCACTTCAGCTCTTCCCATCCTGGGGCATGCTCCCTGCATGCTCGGACCCCCAGAGAGCAACTCTCCTGAGCCCACCCACACCCTCTCCCCACGGGTGGCAGAGGAAGGTTACCCTGCTAGCACAGAGATCTCCTCCACCTTTGGGGGGATGAGGATCTCTTTTGCCGTGTCTCTCCAGGAGAGAGCAGAATTTCTGCCTCGGGCAGGAGCGATCCTTTACATCTCTGAGCAGAGATAAGCTGTCCCCACAGCCCCAGGGCACCAGCCCATCTCTCGCATCTCTCACGTCTCTCACGTCTCACAGAGAGGGACACTTGCTCAACCCTGCAGCTTGCAGTGGGGCAGGAGGGGACAGACAGATTTGCAGGACCTGGGCGTGACCAGAGAGAAGAGTGCAGAGAAAGGGCCGGGCGCCCCGGGGCTGGCGGAGACCACGCACTGGAGGCCCCGGTCCTACCCAGGGCTTCTGAGTTCCTTACTGGGGTCTCCTGTACAGAAACCCATGGGCGTATCTGGCTGGGGGCGGGAGGGGGGAAACCAGAGTCTGGCTTGTCTTGGATCTCTGGGAGGGTGGGGAAAGTGCCTTGCACTAGCCCCTCAGCCCGGGCGCTGGCCGGGACATGTTCTAGCATGCAGGGAGAAGTCTGGCTTCGTTCTTTAGAAGGGGTCTGACTGTGGGGGAGAGGATGAGGCTGGGGTCCCTGCCAGGGTCAGGAGCAGGATGCTGGGCCGGAAGGGAGAGGCCTGAACTCGGCATGGACCTCCCCAGAGCAGCCAAAGACACACAGACTGACACTGCACTGCTGGGCCATCCGGAAGCCATCTCCATGGCCTCCTCCCAGAGGCCCAGAAACTGATGGCAGACAGACAGACAGACAGCACAGGCTCTGCGAATGACACACCGGACAGACAGGCAGACAGACTGGGACATAGAGACAGACTACAGCTGAGGCCTCCACCACCTTGCCAAGTCTCCCTGCCCCACACTGGGGGGGAGGGCAGCTCTGGGCAGGGCTTCCAGGCCCCTCCAGGAAGCCAGGGTCAAGGCACCCTGTCACCTCCCACACCACTCCCCACGGCACCGCCATTCCCCGGCCTCAGCGCCTGCGTCTGCACAGAAAAGCGAGCGAGACACGTCACTGACACTACGATAAGGGACTCCTTCCATCCGCCCCAAACCTTGGAAAGACTCCCCAGCCCCCAACACACCTACTGTCTACCTCAGGGAATGGAGGCTCCATCACCCCTCCTGCCTGCAGCCTGGAGCCAGAGCTGCAGGGTGCATGCACAGGGCACAGCCCGAGGGGGATCCAGGGTGTGGGTGATCCAGGGTGTGGGTGATCCAGGGTGTGGGATCCAGGGTGGGGGTGATCCAGGGTGGGGGTGATCCAGGGTGGGGGTGATCCAGGGTGGGGGTGATTCAGGGTGTGGGTGATCCAGGGTGGGGGGATGCAGGGTGGGGGGATCCAGGGTGGGGGATCGCGGCGGTTGCCTGCCCCCGCCCCCTCCTGAGCTTCTCCTGGGATGAGTCATGCACATGCCCGAAGCCTGAAGCTTGGTTAGTATCACCGAAAGTGTATGCAGTGGGCGAGCAGCAGGGCAGGTAGCTCTCTCTCCACTCCCTGCCAGGGAAGGGCATCTTCAAGAGAGAGCCAGGGCTCTCGGGAGGGGCAGGTGCTGCAGTCCTCCCTGATAGCACCCTCACCCCTCCCAAGTCTCCGTCCGGCTCTCCCCAACTGTACCCTCACCCCCCTGAGTCTCCGTCAGGCTCTCCCCGACAGCACCCTGACCAACCCCCAGTCTCCGTCCAGCCCTCCCCGACAGCACCCTCGCCCCCCCAGTCTCCGTCCAGCCCTCCCCGACAGCACCCTGACCACCCCCCCAGTCTCTGTCCGGCCCTCCCCGACAGCACCCCCCCCCAGTCTCCGTCCGGCCATCCCCGACAGCACCCCCCCAGTCTCCGTCCGGCCCTCCGTGACAGCACCCTCACCCCCCAGTCTCCGTCCGGCTCTCCCCGACAGCACCCTGACCACCCCCCCCAGTCTCTGTCCGGCCCTCCCCGACAGCACCCTTCTCTTTAGCCTCCCAAACCCCAAACTGGGTGTCCCAGAAAACTCTCACCTCCCCCTCAGCCTCAGATTCCAGGGCCCTGGAGGTGGGGTGCCTCCCTGAGTCCCCCTCCTCTGATTTCTGCCTCTCTCTGACCCTGCCCACTTCCCTTTACAGGAAGACAAGCAGCACTGCCTCTCGGGGGTGGCTGCTGCACCCCAAGACCGACAGTCACCACCTCTGACTACTACCTAGCTCCCTCCCGAGGACTAACGGGAACGGACCGTCACTCAGCGAGCTGTGACCGTGAGTGCTGGCTGCGTGGTCAGCCAGGAGCCAGACAGCCAGGCCGTGCGGGGCTGCAGTGCCGGGAGCGTGTGGCAGGCACGGTCTGGATCCCTCGGCTGGTCAACCTGAGACCTGCCGGGCACATGTGTGCCCTGGGTCCTGAGGCCAGGGGCCTGGGGAGGGGTGTGGCCTGACTGGGCCCTGGTGGTGGGGTTCTCCCTTGCAGTGCACACACGCTCCATCACGAGCGCGAAGAGACGACGAAACCCGAGTGCTGAACGTGAGGCAGCAACTGCTGTAGACACTGGGGATAGGTCCCTGAGAGTCCCCCGTCCTGGGCAGGGACAGGTCCCTGAGAGTCCCCCCGTCCTGGGCAGGGACAGGTCCCTGAGAGTCCCCCCGTCCTGGGCAGGGACAGGTCCCTGAGAGTCCCCCCGTCCTGGGCAGGGACAGGTGCCCTGAGAGTCCCCCCGTCCTGGGCAGGGACAGGTGCCCTGAGAGTCCCCCCGTCCTGGGCAGGGACAGGTGCCTGAGAGTCCCCCGTCCTGGGCAGGGACAGGTCCCTGAGAGTCCCCCCGTCCTGGGCAGGGACAGGTGCCTGAGAGTCCCCCCGTCCTGGGCAGGGACAGGTCCCTGAGAGTCCCCCCGTCCTGGGCAGGGACAGGTGCCCTGAGAGTCCCCCCGTCCTGGGCAGGGACAGGTGCCTGAGAGTCCCCCATCCTGGGCAGGGACAGGTCCCTGAGAGTCCCCCCGTCCTGGGCAGGGACAGGTGCCTGAGAGTTCCCCCGTCCTGGGCAGGGACAGGTCCCTGAGAGTCCCCCCGTCCTGGGCAGGGACAGGTGCCCTGAGAGTCCCCCATCCTGGGCAGGGACAGGTGCCCTGAGAGTCCCCCCATCCTGGGCAGGGACAGGTCCCTGAGAGTCCCCCGTCCTGGGCAGGGACAGGTGCCTGAGAGTCCCGCCGTCCTGGGCAGGGACAGGTGCCCTGAGAGTCCCCCGTCCTGGGCAGGGACAGGTCCCTGAGAGTCCCCCCATCCTGGGCAGGGACAGGTGCCCTGAGAGTCCCCCGTCCTGGGCAGGGACAGGTCCCGGAGAGTCTCCCCATCCTGGGCAGGGACAGGTGCCCTGAGAGTCCCCCCGTCCTGGGCAGGGACAGGTGCCCTGAGAGTCCCCCGTCCTGGGCAGGGACAGGTGCCCTGAGAGTCCCCACCCCTCCCCGTCCTGAGTAGGGACAGGTCCCTGAGAGTCCCCCCGTCCTGGGCAGGGACAGGTCCCTGAGAGTCCCCCCATCCTGGGCAGGGACAGGTGCCCTGAGAGTCCCCCCGTCCTGGGCAGGGACAGGTCCCTGAGAGTCCCCCCATCCTGGGCAGGGACAGGTGCCCTGAGAGTCCCCCGTCCTGGGCAGGGACAGGTGCCCTGAGAGTCCCCCCCCTCCCCGTCCTGAGTAGGGACAGGTCCCTGAGAGTCCCCCCGTCCTGGGCAGGGACAGTAGTGCCTGCCCGGCCAGACCTCACTGTGCAGGGGAGAGGCTCGGTGCGACCACGAGACGGCATGTGGACACTGCCCCTACACGGAGTACGGCTGCCCTACGCCGTGGGAAACAAGCCCAGGGGTTCCGTAAGTGCCCCGGTTTGCTCCTAGGACAGGAGACTGGAGCTGGGCGAGCCTCAGGCCAGAATCTGGGGGAAGCACCAAACGAATCAGCAGACGTGCAGAACGGGGACAGAAACGGCGGGGCAAAGAGCATGACAGAGAGAGGCTGCCAGCACGCACGGCCACGTGAGGGGCGGGCAGACAGAGGTGATGCAGCCCGGCCGGACGGAGGCCACGGGGACAGGAGGACGAAGGAAGCGCCCCCAGACGGCCCAGGAAGAAGGCAGAAGAGAGCCTGGGAGGGTGACAGGAACCCTGCCTTCCCACGGCCCTTCCGAGGGCCAGGACAGCTGGACACGAAAGCTGCCCCCTTGGCTCTCCCATGGAAGGAGAACAATTAGGAGGGGAAAGCTAAACTCAGGCAGAGGAGGAATGTGGGGCGCTATCCCTGCACGCCGACACCCTGCCCTGAGGTGCCCTGCATACAGCACTGCAGGGATGGCTCGGCCAGCCAGGGGCCACATGCGCAGGGCGTCTCACGGGGTGAGGGAAAGGCCAGACCACAGCCGGGTGCCAGGCTGCACCATCCCGGTTTGCGTGAGTGCGGCGGAGGACGGTCACACAGCGGCACCGCGGCCGCCTCGCCACCACAGTTCTCAGCACGTGTCCCTGCGGGTAGGTGACACAGGACTCTCCAGCACCCTCTGCATGGGGGAGGGGTCTTCATAAATCTCATGGAAATGGGCATCATAAAAAAAAACTGTGCAAGGATTTCAAAAATATTTTGCACCAAAATAAACTGGTACCTGAATTGCATTTTCCATGAACGTTCTGGGGTTATGTATATATAAAATCAAATGGATTCCCCTCGCTGCTCGCAAAACTCTCATACACAGATCAGTTGGGGGGGGGGCACAGGTGTGGGATTTGGACGACAGGCACATAACCTGCAAAGCTGGCGGCAGCTCATCTGGGCTTCGGAGCAAGGGCAGAGACAGGGCAGCGTGAGGAGGGAGGTCACCACAGACACACACGAACGAAGCCACACAGGACGGGAGGGGCGGCCGGCAGGGTGCTGCGTGCTTTGCTGGGAGGGGCGGGAAGACAGGTGGGGGGCGGTCCTCGGTGCCCACCTGTGGGAGGCCAGGTCGGAGCAGGCGGGCTTCTCGGTGTCCGCGGCAGGGCAGCAGAATTGGTGCAGCACAGTCTCATTCCTGCAGCGAGAAGAGAGGGTGTCAGAGCGCGGGCAAGGCTGCGGCCCCACCTGGCTGCCCCATCCCTGCCCTGCCTTCCCGGTCCCTCTGCAACATGGAGGTGGCCACACTGCTCCCAGGGAGGAGCACGGCATGGAGCCCTGGTCCATCAGACCTTTCCAATTACCGTGGACCCAAGTCGAGTCCCACCTCCTGCGTGGAGCTGTCCTGGCCTCCCTGGAGAGCTCGCTCTACCTGCCTCCGCACCCCGACCCGCAGTGGGCTCTGGCCATGCGTCACCGCCTGCCCCACTCTCTGGTCGCATTAGTTCTGCCCGGTCCTGGTCCCAGCTACAGTGCTAGGTCTAGCCGGCTAGGACGCACCGAGTTGCCCGCGGTCAGCACTGTACGAGCTGGCTGTCGGCAGCATACAGAGCCCCCGTACAGACTGCAGTGTGGCCAGCTGAAAACCCAAGGTGAGGGCTTTGTTCAATGCCGATCAAAAAGCCAGTCCAGAAGAGCAGAGACTGGGCTCTGGTCCCAAACCCACGCTCACCAGCTGTGTGGTACACACGCTCCTCTGTTTACCAGCGAGATGAGGGAGTCGAACGTGGTGCTCAACTCTCGCTGCATATCAGAGCCACAAGGAGATAGTTTTAAAATACTGGTGTCCAGGGGCCAGCAGATGGCGTAATGGTTATGTCGCTGGACTGCCACGTAGTCGACTGTGGTTTGAGTCCTGGACACAGAGGCTTAAAAAATTCACACCAGACACATGTACATATGTGCCCAAAATCCCGAGAATGGAAGAGAAGGGATTCTGGCGTGTCCATCCCCCCGAGGGGGTGATCTCTGTCTCTCTCTGTCTCTCTGGTGAGTGCACGTGCCCTATTGCAGAAACCTCTCTTAAAAAAATAATACCGATGTAGAGCTAGCAGGTGGCGTAGTAGTTACGGCACTGGACTCCCACATGGCTGATTATAGGTTGCGTCCTAGACCCGGCAGCTTGAAACTCAAGCCAGGCGTGTGCATTTGCGTACCTAAAATCCTGAGAGGAACATGAAGAAGGGAATGTGGTGTGGCCATCCCTCCTGGGGAATAATTTCTCACTTTGTCTTTCTCTGTGTCTCCAGTGAGTATACACACCCTACAATAAAAATCTCTCTTTAAAAAACAGAAAAAAAAAAAAAATTCTGGGCCCTACACCCCAGAGACTCCAATTCACATGGTCTGGCATGGGCCCAGGGCATCGGACTTTTCAAAAACTCCCTGGCGGACCAGCAGTGTGTACGTGCCCAAAATCCCACGAGGAGAATGGAGGAGAGAGGATTGTGAAAACAAACACATCCAGGTCATCCTAAGGACGGCCAGATTGAGAGGCACTAGTCAGAGGGTTCCAAGGTCCCCTCTATCCCTGCCATAGTGTGGCTCTAACATCCACTTTTGGCCAACCTGGGATTTAAATTTGAAATTATTTTGGGGTACAGCTATGCTGACCCGCTGCATTCCCTCCCTGTGACATCACCGGCTGGGGCATATGCCCAGGCTCAGGGAATGCCAGACCTGGGACGATCCTGACAGATCATCTGAAAGAGCATTCAAAGCTTCGTTTAGCTTCAGAACCCTTCATCCAAACTCTACCTCACTGGAAGCCCGTTTGATAAAACAACAAAGTAAAATAGACCCTGATTGGGGGATGCGGAGCCCACACCATCTCCCAGATCTCCTCCCCCCAGTTTTATTTTTTTAATAATTGCTAAAATAATTATTTATTTAATATTACTAATTATTATTATTAATTTTAATTAATTAATTAACACTCATTCCCTGAGCATTGTCACAGCATACAAAATGTGATTTCCCATCCAGAATACACTGCATAGTGGCTTAATCAGTTTTCATTTTTAGTTTCATATATATATATATATATATATATATATACACACACACACACACACACACACACACTTCTCCCCATTTCTCACCCTCTGTCATTTCCCACTCTCCTCCCACACTCTCTCTAGTGTCTATAGTTGTTTTTCATTCCTTTTTTTCCCCACATTTTATTGATTCACAAAATTCCTTAAATAATCTACTTTCAATAGCAGTTTCAGCTGATAGATACATATCTGTGAGTACATGTCTGACTTTAGGTGTGAAACTCTGAGTAGAATGAATACACTATAAGGTAGCACCTCGCTGATGCTATATAGCCTAAGGCAGTCATTAAATGGGTATTTTTTAATTTCAAGAAAAGCAGTTTTAGCTTTAATAAATCAAAGAAATGCTATGGAACTTTGCTTAAAACTTAAAGCCAGGAAACAGGTTAGGATTCTGTTCAAATAGTAGGTACATGAACCTATTGGCAGCTCAAGTCAGGACAAAAATCCTTAAAACTGGACAACAAAGCCTAGAAGAAAATCAGCAATGTTTTAGTCAAAAGTCATAAAGTGCTACTTCACCAGTTCAGCCTCATGCACTTTATCTTCTGTCGTGGTCCGATCTTCCCGATTAAATCCTGGGATATAACATTCAACTCCAGGCTCGTCCCTATGATTTAAGTTGGCATTTTCTTGGTTTTTTGAACTCTTATTTCTGTGTGTCTGTATTTAATTTTGGCAGGCCCTTCCCAGGCACCCCTTGGGACCCCCTGGTCTCCGAGAGTGTAGACCAGGAATGCTGAGTCTGGCTATCTTGGAGGGAAACTGCACTGGAGCTCACCTTAACTTGATAAAAGTCAATTCCAGAATACATTGTTTAAATGAGAAAAAAGTAAACAAAGAGAATTAGAAGGAAATTTAGGAAATTAGTTTATGGGTTGGAGAGATTTTTAAGATAAAACTGGG
Source organism: Tupaia tana (assembly GCA_026018925.1). Classification (NCBI taxonomy): domain Eukaryota; kingdom Metazoa; phylum Chordata; class Mammalia; order Scandentia; family Tupaiidae; genus Tupaia; species Tupaia tana. The sequence goes on from JAKSZU010000006.1 coordinate 109,313,945, forward strand.
AACGGAAAAGTCATTAAGAAAACACAAGGGGCCAGCAGGTGGTGTGGAGGTGCAGGCGCCAGATCCCACAGGGCTGGCTGCAGTTCGAATCCCTGACCCAGCGGCTTGACAGTCACGGCAGGGGTCTGTGTGTGTGTGTCCAGAATCCCAAGAGGAGAATGGAGGAGGTGGGACTGCAGAGTGGCCATCCCCATGGGGGTGATTTCTCGCTTTCTCTCTCTCTGTCTCTCTCCTTGAGCATATACACCCTATGGCAAAAACCGAAAACAAAACAAACAATGCATATCTGACCACATAAAATCATTATTAAAAAAAGGTAACTTAGTAAGTCAAAAGACCGGGCCAGCCGTGTGGTGTGGTGGCTCAGGCAGCTGGATCCCACACGGCCAGTTGCGCAGTTCAAGCCCCAGACCCAGCGATTTAAAAACAGGCCAGATATATATACAGGTGTATACACACCCCAAATCCCAAGAAAAGAATGGAGGCAAAGGGACTATGGGGGGTGGTGGTGGTGAGTGTTAGAGAGAGAGAAGGGATTCCCCACCTTCCCTCTCTCTCTGCCTCTCTCTGACAAGCGCATGCACCCTATAATAAATTTAAAGTAAATAAATGGGTTGAAAGATAATGACAGACTAGGAAATACATCTGCAACACATATGACAGAAGGCGAGCTGGGACCGGAGGTGGCACAGACCCACAGGGTGAGGTTCTGGGCTCACTCCTGGGACATCTCTGAACACGCAGTGCGTGCCTGTCAGACTGGAGGTGAGTCATGGGGTGGCAACGCCGTTGGGGTGCCTGTCTCTCCCCCTTTCTCTTTTTCTCTCTTTTTCTTTCTCTCTCTCATGGAAAAAAAATAAATGAAAGGACTTAAAAAAAAATAAAAGAAGGCAAGTTAACAACCTACACTGAGCTCCAATCATTCATAATGCAAAGATAAACCCAGTAGGAAAAACATGGGCAAAGGAGATGATTGACACCAAGAGCCAATAAATGCATAAATAATAAAGATGCCCATTCTACTAGTAAATAGGAAAATGCAAATTAAAGTAACACTGAGATGCCATTTCTCATCCTTTAGACTGGCAAACACAAAGACTGCGGAGTGTTCTAAACCCTGCAGCCTAGTGGGTAAGGGTTAAGGGAGCTGGATCTTACATGGCCAACCACACCTTGAATCCCGGCTTGAAATCTACATTGGGTCTGTACGTGCGTGTGTGTGTGCGCGCGCGCGCGCGTGTGTGTGTGTGTGTGTGTGTGACCGAAATCCTGATGGGAAGGAGGAATGGGAGAAGAAGAGCTGCAGTGTGATCACACCCCACTGGGGGCGCTTTCTTCGTCTCTCTCATTCTCCGTGTGTGTGTCTCTCTCTGTCTTTCTCTCTGCTGTGTACACACACTTTCTGGCAATTGAAAAAAGAAAGAAAGAGAAGGGAAGAAAGAAAGAAAGGAGTGAAAAGAAAGGGAGAAAAAGAAAGGGAGAAAGAGAAAAAATAGAGTGCTGCTGAGGCTGTGAGAAGAGGGGCCCTCGTCTATCCCCTGTGTAGATGTGAATTTTTACGGCTGTTTTATAAAAGGGCACATGGGGGGGGACCAGCAGATGGCGTAATGGTTATGTCTCTGGACTCCCACGTAGTCGACTACGGTTCAAGTCCCAGACCCAGCAGCTTGAAACTCAACACTGGGCATGTGTGTGTGTGCATACCCAAAATCGCAAGAAGAGAGTAGAGGAGAAAGGATTGTGGTGTGGTCATCCCTCCGGGAGTGATTTCTCACTTTCTGTGTCTCTGGGGAGCACATATACCCTATAGCAAAAATTTCTCTCTCTCAAAAAAAAAAAAGGCACATGGGGGCCAGCCAGTGGCCTGGTGGTCAAGGCGGCTGGACCCCACATGGCTGGCTATTTAGTTTGAGTCCCATTCTGGTGGCTTGAAACACACACTGGGCATGTGTGTGTTCGTGCCCAAAATCCCAAGAAGAGAGTGGAGAAGATGGGATTGCGGTGAGGCCATCCCGTCGGGGGTGATTTCGCTCTCTGCCCCCACCAACCCCGAGCACGTGCGCCCTATAGAAAACTTACACACACACACACACACACACACACACACACACACACCCCTTTTGATCCCGCATTCCCAGCTCTGGGATTTTTATACTTGCAGAAATGCAAGTACCTGATCATACTTGTACAACATATTTATAGCATTGTTTTCAGTGGGGACGAGGGACAACAGGAGACAACCTGAGTCCCCAGTAACCAGGGAATGGTTGAACCAATCAGAATACCTTTATCCATGCCATAGAAGTATGCCTTAAAAGGCATCAGGGCGAGGCCAGCAGGTGTGTGGTTGTTAAGGCGCTGGACTCCCACAGGACTGGTCATTGTTCCAGCCCCAGACCCAGTGGCTTGAAAGTCATGCTAGGTGTGTGCATGCCCCAAACCCCAGGGGTAGGATGGAGAAGAGGGCTGTGGCATGGCCATCCCCCCGGGGCACCTTCCCACTCTGCCTCTATCTCTCTTCAGCAAGTGCATGTGCCCAATGACAAAAACCTAAACGGGAAGGGGGCGTGGCACGAGTGGGGCTGAGATGGGCGTCACGTCCCTGCGCGGATTCCTCTCCAAAGCCCACACCCTAGTCTAGCCACCAGAGAAACATCAGGCAAACGCTCCACAAACCACCTGGCCTGTGCTCCTCGAAACCGCCATGGTCATGAGAGGCAGAAAGCGATGGACATCGCCTCAGACCAGAGACTGCGAGACACGGACTTCCTGTCATCGGTCCCCTGGCTGGGATCCTGGAGCGGGAGGAGCAGGTTCAAGGACACGGGTCACATACGAGGTGTGTGGCGTTGCGGTGACGGGGAAGGTAGGTAACACTGGGGGACAAACACGGATATCCGCATCTCTGCACTGGGCAGGGTTTGCCATGTCCGCATACGGCCCTGATTTTCCATTATTATTCATTCTCACAAAACCTCGACGTCCAGCAAACGTCCACATCACTTCACAGACGAGGAAAGTGAGGCACGGTGAGCTGGAGCCACCCAGTGTACGGCACGCTCGGAAATGCTTTCCCTCGCCTCTTAGGCCAATTCTTTTTCTTTTTCATTTTATTTTCTTAGAGAGAGATTTTTGCTATAGGGCGTCACTGGCAAGACAGAGAGACAGAAAGTAAGAAATCACCCTCGGGGGGCGGGGGGTGGCCATGCCACAGTCCCTTCTCCTCCATTCTCCTCTCGGGATCTTGGGCACTCATGCAGGTGCGCCTGGCTTGAGTTTTAAGTCGCCGAGTTTGGGACACAAACCACAGTCGACTGCATGGGAGTCCAGCGACGTGACCATTACGTCATTTGCCGGCCCGACAATTCTTTTTTTTAATTGAAGAATTATTTACTTAATTTTATTTATTTATTTTGAGAGATTTTTGCTATAGGGCATGTGCTCTTGCCCAAGAGACAGAGAGAAAGCGAGAAATCACCCCCCAGGGGGTATGACCACACCACAATCCCTTCTCCATTATCCTCTCAGGATTTTGAGCACACATGCCTGGTGTGAGTTTTAAACCATGGGGTCCAAGACTTGAACCACGATTAACTACAAGGTAATCCAGCAATGTAATCATTATGCCGTCTGCTGCTCCTCGCTATTATTACTATGTTTTAATTTGCTATAAGGCACATGCACTCACCAGAGAAAAAGAGAGAGAAAGTGAGAAAGCAAGCCACCAGATTCGGGACTGGAACCACAGTCGGCCATGTGGGGACCCAGCGCCTTAACCACCGCACCACCTGCTGGCCCCGTGAGGACTCTTTACGGTATGTGTTATGGTCTCCTTTTTCACAAATGAGAGCTGCTGAAGGGAGGTGAGCGACTGGCTCAGAGTCACAGCACTGGGGACAGCAGGGCCTCAGCTGGTGCAGAGCCAGGCCACTTCCCTCCTTCGCAGGGTTCCAGCCAGCGGGCACACTAAGTGTCCATCCCCAGCCCGGTGGGCGGCTTCCGTGCCCAGCGTTGTGCCACATACACCGATGGCACTCAACACATGGCCGCACCGGGAGGGCTCTGCTTCGGGCCACGGCTCGGGCACACCCACTCGCCCGGGGCGGCGGCGGGCGTGTCTGATCGCAGCTGGGAGGAACCTGATGCGTATGTGGGTGAGGGGCGGCCTCTGCCCGGGTCTGGCTCATCCTGACCCGGCCTTCGAGCCTCTTACAGGACCCTAGCTTCACGCCGCTGCCCTCCCTCTCTGCTCTCTCCTCCTGGGGCACCCCTCCCCCAGCAGGTGGATCCCTGGGCGCCAGGGGCTGGGAGGAGAGCAGGACCTGGCGTGGCCAGGTGTCGCACACGGCCCAGCACTGTGAGGCAGGGGCAGGGGGAGCCCACACTGGGACCCAGGAGCCCACTTCCTCCCTCAGGAGGGCTGGCCTGAACCCTGCCTCTGCCGGTCCGGTGAGCTTCTGTGACCGGTGCCAGCGCACCTGTGAGTTCTCCACAAGCGGCCACCACCCTGTGTGGGTCCAGGTCCCTTCTCCCTCAGAGCCTGCGTCCTCTCACGGGGCGAGCAGGACAAAGTGCCCTTCTCAGTCCTCGGCTGTCAGGCTCTGAGCAGGGAAGCCTGTGGTATCCAGGCCAAGCGCTTCTTCCCTGGACTCCCAATTCCCAGGCCAACGGCTCTAAGCAGAATTCAGTCCTTTCTGGCTTTAGGACTCTCACGCCCCCACAATGATGGGTATCGAGGGGGCCGCTGACTGTGGGTGGGCCTGCTGCAGTTCTGGCCTAGCTCGGAGTGAGGGCTCTTATGCGGCACCCCTCACAGTCCGGGTCCCCTGCACGCTGGCTGGGAAGGCGCCCGGAGCTCCCAGGACATGGGGGGGGGGGGGTGCTCCTCAGCCAGCGGCAGCAGCGGCCCCTGCAGACTGTAAGGTCGCCAAGACAGACGGGAGTTAAGGGTCTACAAAAGCCAGGGTGGACCCAAAGGAAGAAGGAAAGCCAAGGCGTGGTCAGGAAAGGACACTGTTTCTTAAAGGATGAGGAAGTGAGAGAGCAGTGCTGGGGAACAGAGAGGAGGAAGAGCTGGTCCTGCGAGGTGCTGGGGCAGGACCAGCAGGGCCGGCCAGCGCAGTCGCGGAGGCCGAGCGCCTGCAACTCCCCCGTCCGTGTTCAGTTAGAGCGGGGTCCCACTGCACGGCCATAAAGTGCAGAGTAGTTTAGAAGAACTGATGATGTTGCAGTACTGCAGGGCTGCAGCAGGCAGGGCAGGGAGGGGGGACTCCCAGCAGCAGAACGGGGGAGGAAGAGCCAGGAATCCCAGCCCAGCGAGTCAGGGAACTGGTCTCCCTCCTCCACCACCCTGAAGTCAGCAGATTGCACCTCCAGTCTCTGGAAGGGAACAACCAGGGAATCGCTCCGGAGGTCCTGCCTCCAGCTCCAGCAAAAGGGAGAAACCATGCCCGTCATCTGCCCCTCCCCACCCGTCTAAATGCCACATCACCCTGCAAGTAGAGCCTAAAGACTACTTTCCGGGGGACTGGCAGGTGGCATGGTGGTTAGGGGTGCTGGACTCCCACGTGGCCAACTATGGTTCAAGTCCCGGACCTGGTGATTTGCTTTCTCACTTTCTCTTTCTCTCCTCCACCCCCTCTGGTCAAATTAAAATAAATAAATAAATGGATAAAGTTCAATCAAAATAATTCTTAAAAAAAAGACTAGGGGGAACCAGCAGTTAGCGTAATGGCTATGTCGCTGGACACCCACGTAGTCGACTGCGGCTCACGTCCCAGACCCGGTGACTTAAAACTCACGCCGGGCGTGTGTGCGTGCGTGCCCATGATCCCGAGAGGAGAATGGAGGAGAAGGGATTGCGGCGTGACCATCCCCCCTGGGGGGTGATTTCTCGCTTTCTGTCTCTATGTCTCTCTCTGTCTGTCTGGTGAGCGCACGCGCCCTATAGTGAAATTTTTTTTTTTTTTAAAAAAAGAAAAAAGAAAAAGACTAGGTTCCTTTTGTCCCACTTTCTCTTAATTTGCTCATTTCCTCCTGAAAGCCTTCTTTACATAAACACAGTAAATGGGAAGAAAAGATACCCTGATTTTCTCAGAAGTCTCTCCTGTTTCTGGGAGTAAGAGGCAGAATAGAGAAACAGCTTTGAAAAACAAGAACGGATTGTAGGACTTACGCTAGGCACTTTCAAGGTTGGAGAGGAAGGCACCGTAATCCCTGCGTGGTGTCGGCATAAGAACAGATACGCAGGGGCCAGCAGAGGGGCATAGTGGTTAAGGTGCTAGGCTCCCACCTGGCCAGCTGCGGTTCTAGACCTGCAACTGTTGGCTTGAAAATCATGCCAAGCACATGTGTGTGCATGCCCAAAATCCTGGGAGGAGAATGGAGAAGGGATTGTGGAGTGGCCATCCCCCTGGGTGGGGGAGGTGGTGATTTCTCACTTTCCTTCTCACTGTCTTTGTCTCTCTCTTTGATGAATGCATAAGCCCTATGGCAAAAGCTTTAAAAAAAATAGAATAGACATACAGACTGATCCAGAGAGGCTAGAAATAGACCCACACAGGCCCGGCAGGTGACGTGGTGGTTAAGGATCTCGCAGCTCGCTTTCTCACTTTCCCTTTCTCTCTCTCTCTGGTCAAATTAAATGAAAAATTAATAATAACAAATGGAATTAAATAAATAAATAATTCTTAAAAAAAGAGAAAGAAATAGACCCACACATATCACCAACCGACTCTTCCTGAAGCACAGAGATAATTCAAAAAGGAATGATAATTATTTATTTATTTATTTATTTATTTGGAGAGGTTTTTGCTATAGGGCGCGTGCGCTCGCCAGAAAGACAGAGAGAGACAGAGAGACAGAAGGTGAGAAATTACACACCCTCTCCCCCCACAGGGGACGGCCACGCCGCAATCCCTTCTCCTCCGTTCTCCTCTCGGGATCTTGGGCACGCACGCACACGCACCCAGCATGTTCAAGTCACCGGGTCCAGGACTTGAAGCACAGCTGGCCTTGTGGGAATTTAGCAACATAGCTGACACCATCTGCTAGCTCTGGGTTGGTAGTCTTTATTTCTTAATTTAAAAAAATTTTTTTAAATTTAACTTTATTTATTATTATTACCATTATTATTTTTCAGTTTGATCAGAGAGAGACAGAGAGAGAGAGAGGAAGTGAGAAAGCAAGCCACCAGGTCCGAGACTTGAACCGTGGTCGGCCATGTGGGAGTCCAGCGCCTTTAACCACCATGCCACTAGTGCGGAAACAATTGGATATCCATATGCCATGACTGTGACTCCGCCTTGCATCGTATACCACAATCAACCCAGAATGGCCCGCAGACCTGAAGTACCAGATAGAGCCGTTCAACTTCTCAGAGACGTCTTAAGAGATCATTTGTGACTTTAGGGCATACAAAGATTTCTTAGGTACGACCCAGAGGCACAAATCGTAAAAGACAAATAATTAGAAATTAGACTTCTTCAGAAAAAGGAAAAAGCAGGACCAGCAGTTGGCGTAATGGCTACATCGCTGGACTCTCATGTAGTTGACCATGGTTCGAGTCCCGGACCTGGTGGCTTAAACTCATGCCCTCACGCCGGGCACGTGTGCATGCATGCCCAAGACACAAGAGGAGAATGGAGGAGAGCATGGCCATGCTCCCTGGGGGATGATTTCTGTCTCTCTCTGTCTTTCTGGCGAGTACACGCGCCCTATAGCAAAAACCTCTCCAAAAGTAAAAATTAAAGAAAGAAAGAACGAAAGAAAAAGGGAAAATCACTAACTTCTGTCTCTGAAAAGCACTGTTGACAACTGCTAAACCCCACAGCTTAGTGGATAAGGGACCTGGCTCCCACATGGACAACCACAGTTCAAATCCCAGCCCCAGTGTCTTGAAAACCATGCCAGGTGTGTGTGTGTATGTGTGTTGGTGTGTGTTACGTGTGTGTGTGTGCGTGCCCGAAATCCCAACAGCATGGAGAAATAGAGGAGAAGAGGTTGTGGCGCGATGCCACCCCCATGGACGGGGTGATTTCTCCCTCTCCCCACGTCACTGGCAAGTGGATGTACCCTCTGACAATAAATAAAAGCAAAATGGAGAACTCTCATGATGTAATTGTGAAAAGATAAGCAGCCTGACAAGAAAATACACAAAAGATCTGCAGATATGTCACCAAAGGAAATGTGAGTGAAAACTGAGCTCATGAGATGTTCAGTACCATTAGTCATTACAGAAATACAAACCAAACCCCAATGATACCATTACACGCTCGCGGGACGACTAAAGCCGAAGTCCGACAACAGCGAGTACTGACACGTGTGGTGCGTCCGGGACCCCCACAGGTTTCTGGGAATGCAAACTGTTCCAGCACTTGGGGAAACAGACCGGCAGTGTCTTATAAAGTTTAGGGCACGTTCGTCGTATGCCCCTACAACTGCATTCCTCACTGTTGACCAAAGATAAAGAAAACAGATTTGAACACAAAACTATTCACAGCAGCAAACATTCATAGTAGGGGGGGAAAAAAAAAGAAGAAGAAAAAGAAGAAGGCGACCCAGCAACAACCTAACTGCCCATTATTTACTGGTAAATGGATTAACAAATTATAATACATCTATACCATAGGATGCTGTTCAGCGACAAAGGAACAGCCTTCCTGACACGTGCACCCATGTGGATGAATTTCAAGAGCATTTTACTAAATGAAGGAAGCAAAGCACTACGCACCGTGCGATTCCATTTATATAACGTTCTAGAAAAGGCAAAGCCATAGTGACAGAAAGAGGCTACGTCTCAGCAATGTGGGAGGAAGGGATTAGCCACAAAGGGAGCAAGGGGTCATTTGGGGTGACTGGGGCGTCCTGTCTCTTGATTGAGAGAGTGTTACACAACTGCAGGCATCTGTCAGCACTCGTCAAACAAGCCCATGTGTTACGTGTAATTACATCGTAGCATGACTGACTTTGTTTTACAAAAGAAAACACCAAAATCTTTCTCTTCCCCCTTCTCACTTCTTGCTACTTCATTAAGAGGTTTTAGAATCACTCCTTTCTATCTTCCCTCCCCCCTTTGGTTTCACCTACTTATTAACCCCCTTCGAAGCAGCAGAAAAGACACTGTATTTTTCCTGCTTTTCAATGGCGTAATTGTATTTTCAGAGAAACCAGATGGCTCCTCACTGAGCCAAAGGAGTCCAGGGGGCCAGGAACTGGGACAGTGTGAGAACTGGGAGTGGGGGTTGTTGAACGGGGAAGCTGGGAACTCCGGTCGAAGGGCCGAGAGTCCCTGACACCGTGGTAGACATCGACAGCACCCAGCTGCCGACGGGCCCCAGACCCTCTACCGCTCACCTTGGCAGAGTCGGTCATGGTAATAGGACGCTCTCACCTGCTCGGTTCTTCTCAGTAGGTTTGGGCAATGACCAAAGCTTTGAACGTGCAACTACCTTGGGAGAAACAAAATCAAACCTGCACAGTTGGAAAAATCTGATGAGTTTTATTGACATTATTCTGCACTACCAAGGCACCTGGCAACCACAGCTCCGTTGCATACAGAGCCCAACCAGGACGCCATCACGACTTCCTTCTCCCTGGCCTCCCAGCCCCTCCTGCGGGCCTCGAGGCTGTGGAGGACAGGGTAGATTGCCTGTGCTCACAGTGCGCTCTGTCTCAACACAGCCTTCACTGAGAGCTTTGGAGAGACCGGACAAGGCAAGTGGTACAGCTGTTCCAGTAACAAGGAGCAAAAGGCTCTGGAAAAGAGTGGTCCATTGCTACCTGTGGTCGGCCGGCCAGGGTCAGCCAGCCAGGGCCAAAGTGACCTGCCCCAAGCCTACTGAAGGCAAAATCTCACACGGACCTCCCACTCACCAGGACTTGTTTCTTCTTCTTTCCTTTTCTTTTCTTTTCTTTTCTTTCTTTCTTTCTTTTTTTTTTTTTTTTTTTTTTTGAGAGTTTGTGTGTGTGTCTGTGTATGTGTGTGTGTGCTATAGGGCGCGTGTGCTTGCCAGAAAGACAGAGAGAGGCAGAGAGACAGAAAGCAAGAAAGCACTCCCCGGGGGGATGGCCACGCCGCAATCCCTTCTCCTACATTCTCTTCTCGGGATCTTGGGCACGCACACACACGTGCCTGGCATGAGTTTAAGCCACTGGGTCCGGGACTTGAACCGTGGTCTACTATATGGAAGTCCAGTAATAAAGCCATTACGCCAAGTGCTGGTCCCGGACTTGTTTCTCTTTGACTCTCTCTCTCGCTTTCCTTTTCGGGTGCTTTGAAGGGCTTCTAGTCCATGCCCCTGGCCCCAAGGAAAAGAAGGATGACAGAGAGTCCGAAGGAAAGAGTGGCTTGCCCCTCCTTTGCAATAAGATTTTCCCCCAAAACACGCTGCAGATTCTTAGATGTTCACGGAAAGAACATGAGCTTGGTCTTGCAGTAACCTCATGCACCACCGTCTGCTCCAGTGAGAGTAAGAGGAAAGGCCAGAGCGAAGAGCTCAGAGCCTTCCACCTCAACCAAGGAAGCTCTGGTTTGCTTGCTCTTGGAGAATAGGGATGCCCATTAGGGTTAATTCGGGAGAGAGGATTTCTTTAAAACAAAACCAAAGTTGAGAAAACATTCTTCTAACTCCGAAGCTCTCCTGCCGCAAGTACTAAAGCTACCTCTTCCTGCTCCGATCCCGCTGGTAATGAGAGGGACTGCCTGCCCCCCTGCCTGCAACGCCCAGCTTAGCCCTCCTTTTCTCCCGCTCAGAGGAAGCCTTCCTGAGGAACCCTACCTAACTCCTTCGTGTAGGCTCTGCCTCGGTTTTCTCTTCTGTAAAATGGCATGAATAGTAGGACTTCTTTACAGGGTTGAATGAGGATGAAATGAGTCAAAACATGTAAAGTACCTACAGCAGAACGCGGCTTAGTTTGTCTAGAATCACAAAAGACCCCATATTGCCCAAGTAATATTGTGCAAAAGGATAAAATTGGAGGCATCTCACTTCCTAACTTCAAATTACAAAGGCATAATAACCCAGACAACACAATACTGACACGAAACAGATACACAGATCAGTGGAACAGAAGAGAGGATCCAGAAATAAACCTGACAACATACAGTCAACTGACTTGTGACTAAGATCGCAAGACAGTCTCTCACAAGTGGAGAAAAGATCATGGTTTTAACAACTGGTGCTGGAAAAATTAGATACCCACCTACAACTAGACCCCCTTTCCATTTACACAAGTTAATTCAATGCTTACATCGCTGGACTCCCACATGACCAACTGTGGTTTGAGTTCTGGACCCTGTGGCTTGAAACTCATGTTGGGCGTGTGTGCATGGGTGCCCAAGATTCTAGGAGAATGGAGGAGAAGGGATTGTGGCATAGCCATCTCACCTGGGGGGTGATTTCTCACTTTCCCTCTCTGTCTCTGTCTCTCACTGGTGAGCACACAAAAGTTAATTCAAAGTGGATTAAAGACTTAAACATAAAACCCCAAGCCATAAAACTACTGGAAGAAAACACTTCAAGATATTTGAGTGGGCAAAGATTTTGTGAATAAGATCACTTAAAGCAAGGGCAATAATACCAAAAATAGATAAGGGAGATTACATCAAGATAAAAGCTCCTTCACAGCAAAGGAAACAAATAATCGACCCACAGAATGGGAGAAACTATTTGCAAACAATACTTCAGATAACAGACTAATAACCAGGGCATATAAGGAACTCAAAGAACTCACTCACAAAAACAAACAAACAAACAAACAAAAGCATGGACTAATAATCCAATCAAAAATGGGTGATCAGGACCAACAGGAGGCATGGTAGTTAAGGCACTGGACTCCCACATGGCTGACTGACTACAGTTTGATTCCCAGACCTGGTGGCTTGCTTTCTCTGTCTCTCTGGTGAAACTGAATAATAATAATAATAAAGTTAAATAAATAATTTTAAAAATGTACACTTTAAAAAATGAATAAATAAATAAAATGGGTGGCCAATCTGAACAAACAACTCTCAAAGAAAGACATACAAATTATTTAAAGAGTTTATAAAAAACATGTTCGGCATCGCTTTTTTTTTTTTAAGATTTTTACCATAGGGTGCATGCACTTGCCAGAGAGGAGAAAGACAGAGAAGAGACAGTGAGAAGGAAAGCGAGAAATCATCCCCCAGGGGGCTAGCCATGCCACAATCCATTCTCCTCCTGGGATTTGGGGCACACACACACACACACACACACACACACCTGGCATGATTTTCAAGCTGCCAGTTCCAGACTTGAACCATGGTTCAAGTGGGAGTCTAGTACCTTAACTACCATGCCACCTGCTGGCCCTGAGCAGCTCTTGCCACTAGGGAAACATAAATTAAAAACCAAAACAAGCTATAACCTAACCCAAATCAGATGGCTAGGATCAAAAAAAAAAAAAAAAGAATAACACTTGCTGGTGAGGCTGTGGGAAAAGGGAGCCCTCATGCACTATTGGGGGGATGTGAACGGGTACAACCACGGGGAAAGAGTATTAAGTTTCCTCAGGAACTTAATAATAGAACTACCATTTGACCTATTGCTGGATATAAACCGCAAAGACAGGAAACCATTCAGTCAGAGAGACATTGGCATGTCTGTGGCTGTTACAGTGTTATTCACAATAGCTGAGCCATGGAATCATCGCAAGTGTGCCACGACTGATGAATGGCTTGAGAAAGTGTGGGCACACGTGCACGACGGAATACCACGCAGCCACCAAGAACAACCGTCACTTGACACGAAGCAGACAAAACCTGGAGGATACAATGTTAAGGGAAGTGAGCCGGACAATAAAAAACAAACACCGTATGTCCCCTGCAACTGCATTCCTCGTTATTTGCCCAAGACAAGTAAAAATACATTCTCACATGAAACTCTTCACAGCAAGCAACTATGCACGGCAGGAAAAAGAAAACAAGTCAGCAACAGCCCGTGTGTCCCCCGGTAAACAGAGACGGAGCTCTGACTGGAATGAAGAGCTCTGAGGCACGGGAAGAGAGAGTAGCAGTGGGTACCAGTGACTGCAAGGGGGCGGAGGGTGGCGGGTCAGGACAGAGGAATGCGTGGAAATAAGAGGAAGAATTGCAGAGTAATATGGAACAGCAGAGTGAAAAATAGGGACAATTCAATATATAATTCCAAAAGGAAAAAAAAAAAAACCTTCTACTATCAAATGTGCTCAACACAGTAAGGGTTCAGTGTTGAAGGCAAATACGTACATGTCCTTGATTTGATTGGTACACACTGTACGCACACTTTAAAAAGCCCAGAGTGTACCCCACAGAGATGTACATCGAATATATGTAAAACTAGAGGTCATAATTAAAAAACGATAGCCGTTGGGGCCAGCAGGTGGTGTGTGGTTAAAAGCACTGGACTTCCCACATGACTCATGGCAGTTCAAAACCCTGGAACTGGCAGCTTGAAAACCATGCCTAGTGTGTGTGCCCAAAGTCCGCAGTGGAGAACCAAGGAGAAGGGACTGTGGCGTGGCCGTACCTCCTGGGGGTTGATTTCTCACTTTCTCGCAGTCTGTCTCCTGGTGAGTGCATATACCCTATGGCAAAAAAGAAAGAAAGAAAGAAAGAAAGAAAGAAAGAAAGAAAGAAAGAAAGAAAGAAAGAAAGAAAGAAAGAAAGAGAGAGAGAGAAAGAAAGAGAAAGAAAGAAAGAAAGAAAGAAAGAAAGAAAGAAAGAAAGAAAGAAAGAAAGAAAGAGAGAAAGAAGATAGCTTTTTACGAATATGTTCTATTTTCTGTCACCTTGGTCTCTCCTCTCACCCTTTTTAAAGTTTATTTATCTATTTTTTCCCTGAGAGAGGGAGCCGGGGTGAGGAGGACACCCAGCAGGGCTCCCATGCCCATGCCATGATCCTCCCCGCAGCCCCAGCCAGCCAGGACCACAGACCACACGTACAGCAGCCTGCGTGGGGGAGAGCCGCACCTGTGGCCGCGTCTTCTCGACACCTAGCTCAGCACATGGCGCACAATAGCTACCGTGTGTCAGCTGTATATAAAGTAGCCCCTGTCCCTGAGGGTGCTGGAGCGTGGAGAATTAAGCATGCACATACATAAAACATGTACCTGCCTGGAAAACATAGCACGCACGCATGCTCCAGAGACACGGACCTACTCATTCTCATCACGTGCTCGGGGCTGCGTGCAAGCAGCTCCCATGCATCACCTCATTTTAATCACTTCACAGGTCGAGGAGGCACAGAGAGGCTAGACACTTGGTCGCTATCACACAGCCTTGGCATCAACCTGGGCAGTCTTGGGGAGCTTACTCAGAACCAGAAGCTCGTCAGTGAGCTGAGGTCTGCCGAGGGCCCCCAGCCTCCTCGTCCACCACTCACCACCCAGCCCCGCCCAGGACAGTCAGGGCTTCTTTTTCAGGCCCCAGCTTCATGCTGCCCCTCCTTCCTGCCTGCAGAGTGGGCACTGACAGGACTCCAGAGCCACTCGCTTGTGCAGCTTGCAGCCTGGGCGTGTGAAACTCCGGCAGACCTCGCGGGAGCCAGGAGGACTCCCGGCGCCAGGCGGGTGGCGCAGCACGAGTTAGAGCCAAGCCACGGCTGCATCCTGCCAGCTTTCCTCACGAGATCTCTTCATTATCTGGCGGACGGGTGCCTGGCTGCTGGGCCAAGCCGGCTTCGGAGGACGGATCAGGGCCCCCAGGGTGGTGCCAGCTCCTCAGGCTGCTTCATACCAGACCCCAGCTCACGGCACAGCGCAGCACGCCCACCGCTGCATTGCCAGCCCCGCCCTCATCAACTGTGGGCTTTGCACTGGCTTTCCAGGAACACTGAAGGCAAGCCCGATCAATAATAACGACTCCCTCTGGGCAGGATTTCTAAATTACAAAGCACTTCCCGATGGCTAAGGACGATCTGGTGGGTGATAATATAACAATACCCACCGTTCTTATTACTAATGCCGTCTGACTGATGAGCAAAACTAAGGCAAAGAGAGGCTTGATGGGCCTCCGAGAACCAGGACTCCAGCCCCATGCTCCTTTCGCTCCTGCACACTCCTCTGGCACCAGCCGTCACTACACCTAGGCCCCCACCCGTGGGCAGGACAGCTGGCCTCTGGGCTGTGCGTGGAGGAGCCTGGCCCTTGTCCCCCACAGCACAGTCAGACCCCTGCAGTTAGAAGCATAGACCTCGACCAGCCGAGCCCGACCCATGCTCCCTCCCACTGACCTGGCACCACTCTGCTCACGGCACCCACCTGACCCACTACCCACAGAGCCCTGCTAGCTTCTGGGAAACCGACTCAGCTCTACACTCACCATCCTTGTACACGCCTGCTTGGGTGTGCAGAGATCCATCCAGACACACGCCCACTGGAACACACAAGCATACGTGCACACATGCGTTACCCTCACTTCACGCACACATTCAGAGCTCTCGTAAAAGTGCACATAGGCCCTAAATACATGCTCAGCCTTGTACGCAGTATAAACTCCCAAAGCTACATATGCGCAACCCTGCACACATGTATATATGCACACGCACACCACACTCACTCTTGGATGGATGCACATATACGTGTTTTCACAAACAACTTTGCATACATACACGTGTGCACACACACAGCTGAGAACTAGGACGGGTTGTCCCTCAAGCGAACCCTACTGACCCTGTAGTCCAGGGAGGCATGTGACATCCCACGGGGACCAGCAAGCCATCACTTTGCAGCTACATGTGGGTGGCATTCTGCCAGCCCTCTAGCCAGTCCTGCGGGCGTGATAGAGGAGCCGGCCAAGGGCCAAGCTCAGGCTGTTATGACTCAAACAGCTGTCCTATGGGCATGGCACCACCAGCCCTTCTGTCCCTGAACATCGGTCCATGTCCTGGCTTAGACTGGGCCAGGGTGGGGATGCTTCGCATGCCAAGGGACCCCCCAGAATGGCGAGATCTAGGTGAGGATAAGGAAGCTGTCTTAGTCCGTGACTACTCCGCTAAAGAAATACCTGAGACCAGGTGATTTGTAAAGAAATAGTGTTATCAGTGTGTAAGTCTAGAGGCTGCAAAGCCCAAAGGCATCGCTGAGGGCAGGAGGCAGGACTCTGAGCAGCGTGGAGCGTGGCTGGGTCCACGTGGCTCTGCCTGGCTCGCCTTCTGTCCTGTAAACCAAAACCTCGGTCATGGGGCCACCCTGATGACATCGTCACACCAAAGGCCCCACCCAGGGCCCATGAAAGGATGAAGTTTCACTTGTCACCTTTACAGTACAACCAGGTCCCCAGATGAATCTCTGCGGGACAGCCAGTCACTGCCCACTAAGACCAAATTCCAAACATGAGCCTTTGGGGGACAAACCATGTCCAGTAAAGAACCGAAACTAAAGCTTGCATGTGAATTAGCTGTGTGACCTTGGGCGGATCACCTTAACCTCTCTGAGCGCCACTGGATACCTCTGTGAAGCAGGGGTAATAAGACCTCCCCATTGGGCGCAGGTGGATAAACGAGGTAGTAAATGTGCAGGAATGCCTGGTACCAGGCGAGAGTCCTACAGCGTGTGGGTGTTGAAGAAAGGTTGAATAAAGGAGTGAGTATCAATGAACTCCAGAGCTCTCGGCCGAGCCGGCCTCCTGTCTGTCCCCTGGACTGTTCTCTGCAGTAGTGAGTCACGTCGTCCCATGCTCAGCACCCACCCCTGACTTCCCATCAACCTTCCACCCCACCAATTCCTCCAGGAGGCCCCCCCAGCCCATCTCCTCTCCCTGTCTCTCCCTCTCTTGCTCCCACTGGCCCCCCCTTTCTTCTATTCTTTGAAAACGTGAGTTTCTTCCAACCCCAGGGCCGTCACACGGGATGTTTTTCCTTCAGCTCCTCAATGGCTCTGTTTTATTTCTTCTTTATTTAATCTCTTTACACAAATGTCACCTCCTAAGCGAGGTTTTCCAGCAAAACTACACAGTGTGCATAGAGACCTGCGCAGAGCAGGTCCCAGTCCCGGCAGCTTGAACACCATGCTGGGCATGCGCACACGTGTGACCCAGATCCTGACGGGGTGGAAAGGTGGAGGAAAAGGGTCACACGTGCAGTGTGACCACGCCCCATTGAGGAGTGCTTTCTCCCTGCCTCTGGCAAACACATGCACCGTCGAGCAGTGAAATGAATACGTAAATAAATAAATAAACGATCCTCCCACCTCCTCTCAGTCCTTTTGAATTTACATGACACACATCTGGACTTGCATGTTTAGTATCTGACTTCTCCTTCAGAACGCGCACCCAGGGATGGCAGGGTCTCTGTCTGACTTCCTCACCATGAGCAACACCCAGCACCCGCAGTAAAGCCCAGCAGCAGTAGGTGTTCAATAAACACTTGTTATACCACTGTGTACGTGTGGCTCCCGCCCTTGAGGAACCTCGGTAAAATTTTCCACCCCTAAATAAAGAGCACCCTCAGCTCCCCTCTCTCCACGCTGCTTTCTCCGGAACAGCACAGCTCATCATATTTTAATCCCCCCGCCCACGCACCAGCTAGCCTAATTACGCACAGCACTGGCGTGAAAGTTTGCGAGGTGCTGATAAATGAACATGTTCAGCTGATCTGTTCTAATGGGTTCTAAGCAGGGAGCTGCATCAGAATCCCCCGAGAGCTTCCGTTAAAGGCTCTCGGTTGCCCTCCTTCCCCATCCCCCTAGCGAATGACAGTCTCTAGGGCTGAGGCCTGGCAAGTGCCTTTGGAGAGAACCTTCTGGAAAGCCGATGCATGTTTCTGCAGGAGCAGAGAGGCTAAGAGCACGGGCTGCCGGTCGGCCTGCCTGGGCCTGAGTCTGGACCAGCAGCCTCCTGATGCTTGGAATGCAGAATGGAGTCTAGCTCCTGGACTTGCTGTTTGGACGCAGTATTGAGAGTCTGCAAAGCACGAACCCAGCGCCTCGCCCACCATCAGTGCACGGGAAATAGCAAGGGTCCTAAAGTGTTACTTCCTGGCTAGCTCTGGGCACAGCAGCAATGTGCTGCTCGCGAAACTGGATCCCACAGAGCGACGGCGGTTCGATCCCCAGCCCGGAGACCTTGCAGGCACATGCAAGTGTGCCCAAGATTCCACAGGCTGGAGGACGGGAGGACGGGAGGACGGGAGGACGGGAGGACGGGAGGATGGGAGGACGGGAGGAGGGGCGGCAGGTGGCCTGACCCCGTGGGGGGTGTCTGTTCCGCCCTTTCTCTCTGTCTCTTTCACACGAGCCCTGTCATGAATAGGAAAATATCTCTTTGTTAGGACTTTCCTGTAGGGGTAACCCAGTCCCCCTCTGCCCCAGTGCTAAGGAGAGGCCTTTCCTGTGTGTGGTGAAGGCTGTGGACACAGAGCAGAAACAGCGCGCTCTATTTCTCCCGCGGCCCCTCCAGCTACCCTTTCTCTACTCTTCATGGCAGAACTCCTCGAGGGGTGTTCTGTGCTGGGTTTCTGTAATTCCTCCCATCCAGTCATCCTTCACACATTTTTAAAAAAATAATTATTTATTTAATTTTATTTACTTATTTTTAAATGTTCTACAGGGCACATGCACTCACCAGAGAGAGACAGAGGGGGAGAGTGAGAAAGCCAGCCTCCAGATCAGGGACTCAGGCGGTCCGCCGTGTGGGAGTCCAGAGCTCTAAGCACTAGCCACCTGCCGGCCCTCCGCACCTTTTACCCGGGAAACTCTAACACACATTTTGCCAGTCTTCTATTTCTCAACCTTTCTGCTGGCGTTTATTTACTTATTTATTTTCCTCCAGATTTTTTGCCATAGTGTGGCACTCTCTCACTTGAGAGTGATGAGGGTGGGGGAATAACCCCCAGGAGAAATGGCCACACCACAATCCCTTCTCCATTCTCCTCTTGATTTTGGCCACGCACACAAACACATCCAGCGTCTTTCAAGCCATTGGGCCTGGGACTCAAATTGTGCAGTTGGCCCTGTGGGATCCCATGTCTTAAATGCCACACCACCTGCTGGCTCCTTTGCTGGAGTATTTCATTTAATTTTTTAAATAATTTTTTAGAGATTTATTTATTTATTTAATTCCATTTTTTTATTGTTGTTTTTTAATTTGACCAGAGAAAGAGAGAGAGAGGGAAAGTGAGAAAGCAAGATACCAGGTCTGGGACTGGAACTATGGTCAGTCATGTGGGAATCCAGTGCCCTTATCCACCACACCACCTGCTGGCCCCTAATTTAATTTTTAAAAGATTATTTATTTAATTTTATTTATTCATTCATTTATCTTAATTTGACCAGAGAAAGACAGACACACAAAGAGATGGAAAGTGAGAAAGCAAGCCACCAGATCCAGGACTCGAACCATGGTCGGTCATGTGGAAATGTCCAGCACCTTAACCACCACACCACCTGCTGGAGTATTTTAAAGCACACCCCAGAGATAATATCACTTCACCTAGAACACGTCACTAGTAGGTAAGAACTTATTATTTATTTATTTAGTTTTTTTGCCATATGGCGCATGAGCTTGCCAGAGACAGTGAGAGGGAAAATGAGAAATCACCCCCAGAGGGATGGCTATGCAGCAGTCCCTCCTCCATTCTCCTCCTGGCATTTTGGGCACATGTGTACACCTGCCTGGCATGATTTTCAAGCCACCAGGTCTGGGACTCAAACCACAGTTAGTCATGTGGGAGTCCAGTACCATAACCATCTGCTGGCCCCAAGAAGTAAGAAATTTTAGTAATAACAATAAAGATGTAATGACAATATTATTCTCACATCTAACTAAATTACAATACTCTCTAATATCAACTAATATCTCATCTGTGTTCCAATTCCCTAATTGCCTTGACAATGTCTTTCAGTTGCTAGGTCTGGGTCTAGGCTAATCAAGGCTCACTCATTACATCTGGTTCATTTGTTGAAGTCTCTTTTCCCTTCTTTCTTTGTTTTTTTTAAAGAATTACTTATTTATTTTTTTATTCATTCATTTTTTAAAAAATTTGACCAGAGAGAGACAAACACAGAGAGAGAGAGAGAGAGAAAGAGAGAGAGAGAGAGAGAGAAAGCAAGCCACCAGGTCCGGTACTCAAACCACGGTCGGCCACGTGGGAGTGTCCAGTGCCTTAACCACTGCGCCCCCTGCTGGTCCCCTCCCTTCTTCCTTAAACCCAGACCAGGCAAGCTGTTGCCCCCCATGGTGCTATCAAAGCTACGCTATTCAAGGTCACCAAAGGCCTGAACGCTGCTGTGGAAGCTAGTGGACAATTCTTCCTGGCCCTGGCCCTGCGCCACGCCCCATCCCCTCTGACTCTGGTTCGTGCCCTGCCCTGACTCTGCCTGCCCTGCCCTCCTCACTGAAGCCCTCTTTGCTGGAACACCAAGCTTTCCTCCTGTTCTCCTGGCCTTCTTCCTCCCTCTCCCGGTGCTCCTTCTCAGCTCGGTCCCCAGCTCTTAGCGCTGCAAGCTCCAGGCGCTGCCTGTCCTTTCTGGCCTTCCTTCCTCCTTGCTGGTGTCGCTCAGTCTCACGGCTTTACAGCCAGCCCGGGGACCAGCAGGTGCGGGTGGCGTGGACATTCAGGCAGCTGGGTCCTGCGTGGCTGGCTGTGCAGGGGGAGTCCTGGACCTGGCACCTTGAAAATCCCACCAGGCGTGTGTGCGTGCATGCCCAAGATCCCAAGAAGAAAATGCAGGAGAAGGGACTGCATAGCCATTCCCTAGGGAGTCAGTTCTCGCGTTCCCTTGCTGTGTCTCGGTTTCTGTCTCTCCCGTGAGCACATACGTCCTATAGTAAAAACAAAAACGAACAAACAAGAAAACACTAAAAGAAAGCTAAAAACCATCTTAAATTTATACCCCCAGCCCATTTTAAACGCCTACTGAGTATCTCACTTGAATGTCTAACAGGCCTCTCAAACGTAACCTGTCTAAAACCCAACCTCTCGGCTTCCCACCGGGGACTTCCCTGGCTGATCCTCCTGACAGCTTTAGCCCAGACCCTGGACCCGACCTCAGCTCCTGTCTCTCAGTAACAGGAAACCTCCAGGACAGCCTCCTACCCAGCCTCCCTGCTTCTGTCTTTCTTCCCTCATCAGACTAATCTTTCTTGTTTGTTTGTTTTTAATTAATTTTTTCCTAAGAGAGATATTTTGCTATAGGGCACATGCGCTCGTGGGAGAGACAGAGACAGAAAGCACAAAATCGTCCCCCTGGAGGATGGCCACGCCACAATCCCTTCTCCATTCTCTCAGGATTTGGGGCACACACGTACACACTCCCGGCCTGAGTTTAAGTCTCCAGGTCCGGGACTCAAACCATAGTTGACTACATGGGAGTTCACCAATGTAACCATTATGCAATCTGCTGGTCCTTTTTTTTTTTTTTTTTTTTTTTTATGTTTGCTAGGGAGTGTACACTCACCAGAGAGAGAAAATCTCCCCACCCCCACCCCCACGGACATGCCACAATTCTTTTTCTCCTTTCTCTTCTCAGGATCATGGGCATGTGTGTTTCTCAAGCTACTGGGCCTGAGACTTGAACTACGCAGTCAGTCAGGTGGGATCCAGCTGCCTTAATCACCATGCCACCAGCTGGCCCCTGACATTCCTTCTATTCATCCTCTGCTCAAAAAACCATGCAGTGGTGGGCCTGCATGGAGGCTAAGGTACTGGATCCCACATGGCTGACGGAGCAGGTTGAGTCCCAGGCCCAGCAGCTTGAAAATCACGCTGGGCACATGTGCATGTGTGCCAAAGATCCCGAGAGGAGAATGAGGAGAAAGGATTGTGGCGTGGCCATCTTTTTCTCTTTCTCTGTCTCTCTCTGGCTCATGTACACACCCTATGGCCAAAAAAAAAGGAAAAAAGTCTAAAGAAAAAAACAAAACAAAACAAAACCCATCCGTTGGTTCCCAGTTTGTCATTAAGAGCCAAACTCAGAAGATGGCATAACGGTTATGCTGCTGGACTCCCACATGGCCGACCGCAGTTTGAGTCCCGGACTGATTGCTTGAAAATCATGCTAGGTATGTGTGCGTGGGTGGTAGGAGAATGGAGGAGAAGGCATTGCGGTGGGCAGCCCCCCTGGGGGAGGCTTTCTCACTTTCCTTCTCACTGTTTCTGTCTCTTTCTCTCTGCAGCTAGTGTGCCCTAAGGCAAAAACCTAAAAAAAAAAAAAGCCAAATTCTTCTCAGTGGACTCTGAGACCCTCAACAAGGAGCAGTAGAGAAATTCTTCATTATGCGGACTGTTCTATTCATTACAGGATAGTTGTCTTGTCCACTAAGTACGTAGAACAATGCTCCCCCCCCCCCCCCCCCCCCGCACCCTTTCAGCTGTCAGGACACCTAAAATGAACCCACAAGTTTCCGAACACTGTCTGGTGGGCTTGGAAATCCCAGCTGAAAATCCCTTTCAAGATCTTCTTTTAAAGAAATTTTACTTATTTACTTTAATTTGACCAGAGAGGGACAGAGTGAGAAAGTGAGAAGGCAAGCTGCCAGGTGTGGGACTTGAACTGCAGTCAGCCATATGGGAGTGCAGTGCCCTTAACCACCACACCACCTGCTGGTCCACCTTCCAAGATCTTCTAGGCCTCTGCACCCTCCGGCTCCTACTCCCACCAGTTCTCTGATTCAGCTCCCAGCTTCAGCAGGCTGCCCCCCCCCCCCCTGCAGAGGGCAGTGGGCGGCACCTCCGTGCAGCTCCGCCCTCTGCGGGGAGTGCTCCTCCCTCTTCCCAGGCAGCAGCTGAGCTCCCTTCCCCTCCTCCTCCAGGGCTTTGATCAGGTGTTCTCTTCCCGGGAAGCCCTCCCAGGGCACCTCGTCTGGAATTGCAAATTTCTTCACTTTCCCGCCTCATCTCCAGAGCACTTATCCTATGAGAGGTACTGTAACTTTGCATTATTAATCTTGTTTGGTTTTTGTCTGTAAGCTTCATGAAGGGACCTGGGAGCTTTTGGTTCACTGCGGTACCCCAGTGCCTGGAATAGGGACCGGCACACAATAGACGACCCTCAATGGCTAAGTGAATGAAGACCGCAGATGCCGTAAATAGATACTTGAAAACAAAGGTTTCTAAGCCACAAGGATGAAGAACTGGTTCACTCCTTTTTTTTTTTTTTTTTTTTTTTTTTTGAGATGTTTTCCCTATTGGGTGCGTGCGCTCGCCAGACAGAGAGAGACATAGAGACAGAAAGTGAGAAATCACCCCCCAGGGGGCATGGTCACCGCGGTCGACTACGTGGGAGTCCAGCGACATAGCCATTACGCTAACTGCTGGTTCCCAAGAACCGGTTCACTCCTAACAAAGACTTCAGGTTATTTCTCAGACCAGCCTGGAAAGGCCTCCTGGGGAGCCAGCAGGTGGTGTGGTGGTTAGAGCACTGGACTCTCACGTGACCAACTGAGATTCGCGTCCTGGACCAAATTTTAAATACTACTACTAATAATAAATAAGCAAAATTAAAAAAAAAATTAAAAGAAAGGGTCCCTGGGGCCAGCCATGGCACTTGCTGGGTAAGGGCTCTGGGTAAGAAATCACCCCCAGAGGGGATAGCCACGCTACAATCCTTTCTCCTCTTCTACATGGTGACTGAGGTTCCAAGTCCAGCCCAGAGGCTCGAAAGACGACCAGGCACATGAGTACGCGATCCCAAATTCCAACAGGATGGAGAGATGGAGAAGGGACTGCAGCCGACCACACCCTGTGGGGTGCTTTCGTTGTTGGATCAGAGTCAGGCTGCATTGTGTGTAATTCTTGGCTCTTTGGTTCCAGGTCGCTAAGATTAGAGACCTGTCCTAAGATGCAGAATGAAAAGCTACAAACATGTGTGAAGTAGGAAATGGGAAACTTTAATAGGAAAGTAAAGACTATTTATTTACTTACTTCATTCTATTTACTTACTTTCCCAGGTTTTTGCCATAGGTTATGTACTCTTGCCAGAGAGGAAAGAGACAGAGAGATACAGAGAGAGGGAAAGTGAGAAATCACCCCCAGAGGGGATGGCCACGCTACAATCCCTTCTCCTCCATTCTCCTCTCAGGGTCTTGGGCACGCATGATCACATGTCTGGCATGATTTTCAAGCCACCAGGTCCAGGACTCAAACCGTGGTGGGCCATGTGGAAGTCCAGCCACCCTCACTACCCCGCTGCCTGCCGGCCCAAAAAGTAAAGAGATTTGTTTTTTTTGGGGGGGTATTTTTGCTATCGAGCGTGTGTGCTCACCAGAGAGACAGAGAGACAGAAAGTGAGAAATCACTCCCTGGGGGATGGCTATGCTGCAACCCCTTCTCCTCCATTCTCCTCTTGGGATTTTGGGCACGTCTGGCATTGAGTTTTAAGCTGCCGGGTCTGGGACTCAAACCACAGTCAACTACATGGGAGTCCAGTGACATAACCATTATGCCATCTGCTGGTCCCAAGAAGCAAAGATTTTTAACAGAGAAGAAATACATCCCCACACCAAAAAGGCATGTGGGTGGCAGCTGCCAGAGGATAATTGCCAGGGCCAGGTTAGGTGTCCCCTTATTGTGGGGCCTTGTCATGAATACCTAGGAGCGGGCGTTGTCATTGCAGCTGGCTCCTTTGGCTGAATTCGCAGTATTTGCACACTGGCCTTCAGGTTAGGAAGCTGGGGAAACTGAGTCCCCGACTGCGCATGCCCAGTGTGGACTGGGATGTGTGGGCGTCCACACAGGGCCGCCTGTCTGTTAGTTTACTGCCCCCGTGGGAATGAGGACGTCCTCTCCCAGCATGGGGAGGGGTAGCTGCCAGGTCTAGCTGGGACCCCTGATAAGTGACTGATGTGGCGGATGTCCCCTTGGCTGGCATCCCAGAACTCCCTGCTCATAGTCTCTCTCTCGACCACTTCCTCACTCGCCCTCTCTCTGTCTCTCTGTCTCTCTTGGAAACACACATGCCACCTGTTAAAATGAAGAAGGAAGGAAGGAAGATGGGCTGGCTGGTTTTCTGTAGAGGGTGGGCTTTGGGGATACACCTTCAGCTCCTTGTGAACCTGATTATAAGCCCCTAGAGGACTGCGTACAATGAAGGGAGCCTAGGGGCTGGGAAACACTGTCTCAGATCTGCTGCAATTTACTAACTTCCACAGGAGGTGACCGAGGTCGCAGCAGCCATCCACGGAGGGGCAGGTTCACATGGAGCCCAGCAAGGTCTGCCAGCCCACCCCCAGCCCCTGGGTGTAAAAGCCCATCCCAAATGATTACTGGGGGCAGGCCACCAGACCACGCCTTCCAAAACCCTCACGGAAAGGAAGGACCTAGATTCACAGTTGTACGATGGGATACTTTGCAGCTATTGTACAGAACGAGGCAACTCTTTTTATACCGAATATGAAAGGGTCACTACAATATCTCACTGCTGAAAAAGTTAAGGCACAGAACAGGGTATAGTGTACTGCCCATTGTGTAAAAAGAAACACACACACCCGTGCTTGAATGTACAAAGAACCCCTGGAAAGACACGTGGTTGCTGGGGATGGGTGGTCAGGAAATGGGTGGGGAGATCCTTTGCACCGTAAACTAGTTGCGTCTTTGAAATCTTGAACTAGTCCTAGCATTATCTACTAGAAAAGACGGCATTACATTTAAAAAGGGCGCTAGCAAGAGGTGTGGTGCTTAAGGAGCGGGCCATGCCGCAGTCCCAGTCCAGGGCTCAGTGGCTCAGAGCCAGGCAAGGCATGTGTGCGCGTGTGCCCAAGCGTGCCCAAGATCCTGCGAGGAGACGGTGCAGGAGGGACTGCAGCCTGGCATCCCCCTGCAAGGATGGTTTCTCATTTTCTTTCTGTCTCTCTCTGGAGAGTGTACCCGCCATATAGCAAAAAAATTAAAATTAAAAATTAAAAAAGGGACACTATTAAACCAAGCAAACGAAAAACAACAGGAAAATTTCAAGCGTTTCTGGTGTTAAAACGAAGGCACTTGAGTACAGGTGGCCAGTGGCCAGAAGACAGGGCCCTGGGAGTAAAGGAGCCCAGGACCCCTCCTGTGGGGTGGGGGGGCTCAGATCCAAGGCCCTGGGCTGAGATGCCCTAAGTTGGGCAGGGCCCAGACCCCTGGGGCCCGGTAGGGGCTTGGGGGCCTCCCTGCCCACGCTGGCTAGCACCTGCGCCCTAGGAGAGGCAGAGCCACTCTCAGAGGCCTGTGGGTGGGAAGTGCTAGGGCGAGCCGGTTCCTCTGGAAGGGTGGGGATAGGGGCCTGGGCACAGGAAGTCAGGGAAGGACGCTGTCTTCTAGTATTTGGGCGGCCACGGAACTGAAGCAGGATGGAGGAGGCCCTTTGTGAGCCCCCTAGAGGACCCCTGGAAAGGTTGGACAGCCTCTCATTACCAGTTTCCCTTTACCCGGGTTTATAGGACGGAACCCCACTGAAGCGTCGGTACCTTCAAAAAGCACACTGGGCCCAGTTCCTGCTTCCGGCAGGGTCTGGGACTCACAGCCACGACCACATACCCGGCCCTGCCGCGTGCCCCACGCTGGGCATGCTTGGCGCTTCGCAGGCATTGCTTCCGAATTTGCACAGCAGTCCCACGAGCATGGAACCACTCACGCTCCCCTGTCACCAATGAGAAAACCGAGGCTGTCACCTCTGAAGACCACGAGTCAATAAATGATCCAATCAAGACTCAAACGTAGGGGGACCAGCAGTCAGCATAATGGCTTAAGTCACTGGACTCCCATGTAGTCAACTGTGGTTCAAGTCCCGGACCCGGTGGCTTAAACTTACGCCCGCGCGTGTGCGTGCGTGCCCAGGATTCTGAGAGGAAAATGGAGGAAAAGGGATTGCGGTGTGGCTATCCCTGCTGGGGGAGTGATTTCTCGCGTTCTGTCTCTCTGTCTCTCTCTGTCTTTCTGGCGAGCGCATGTGCCCTATAGCGAAAACCTCAAAAAAAAATTAAAATAAAAAAGGAGAAAAAAAAATTCCAACCCAGGGCCGCACTCGGAAGCACTGTGCTCGTCTGGACGGGCCAGACCCAGCCTCTAACCCTGCGCTGTACCAGCACGGACGTGACCACGGGAAGGCCAAGACAGGCCTGGGACTCTGGCCGAGGAGTCCGGGTACCAGGATGGCTGAGCGAGGTGGAGACAGCCTGCAAGAGGACCTAGGCGATGCCATCCTGATTCCCGGCTCGCTCGGCTGCCTGCTGCGAAGGGAATGCACGCCAGCAGCCTGGCTGGGGCCTGCGGCCGGCGGGGTCGGAGCACGCATCCACCCCCAGCCCATCCAGCCCCCAGCCCGTGGGCCGCGGCAGGAGCCGCCAGGTGCTGACGCAGCGCGGGAGCCCCGCTCCGGTCTCCTCCTCCCCCCTTCCTCCCCTCTCCTTCCCCCGCCCCTGTCCCGGGAGGGCGGGAGGCAGCACGCCGGAGGGGCGCTCCCAGACTCCGTGGGCGGGCGGCGGCGTGCACGCCCGGCTGCGCTGCAGAGGCCGCGGGGGCGGCGGAGACCGACGTGAACAGCCAGACGCGAGACGAGCCGGGCCAGGGGAGAGAGGCCGGCCGCAGTCCGCGAGCGTGCAGGCTGGGGTTCCGGGGCGCGGACAGGGGCTGCGCAGCCGGTGCCCACACACCGCCTGGGCCTCGGAGGACCGTGGCGCGGCGGCGCGGCGCGGCGGGCACGGCGCTCCTGGAGCGCGTGACTCAGCACCTGCTCGGCCTGGCCGGGCCGCGGGACGGAGAGGGCCCGTGGCTTCCCCGCACCGGGAGTGCCCAGGGTGCCCGGACCCCGCCGCCCGCGAGGAAGCGCGGCGCTCGGCACGGGGAAGGGGCTCCCGGGTCGGGAGATCCCGTCCTGCTTGGCGGCGGCTCGCCCAGCCGCCCACGCTGCCGAAATCCTGACTCGGCGCTCACTGCGCAGAGGAGCCCCGGGGGAACGCGGCCAGGGGAGGAAGGGCTTTCCCCAGTCTTGCTGAGCGAGCGCGGAGGCCGGGCGATAGGACCCGAGGGAAGAGGGGGCACCGGCCGGGGAGAGGGAGTGGGCCCGACCTGAAGGCTCTCTCCTGCTGCTGTGGGTTACGCAGTAAGACGCATACGGAGCCTGACTGACGTTTCTGGGCACTGAGGGCGGGAGGCCCCAGCAGAAATGGTGCCCGCGTGCTCCAGGGCCCCTCTTGTTTTCTCGAAAGGGAGAGTGACCTCGGCCTGAGCTTCCTTCAGTGGCTCTCGTCATTTGGAAGTCACTCTGCACGTCCGAGCTCAGCCTTAGGCTGCAGGACTCCCTACCGGCTCTGCTTTGCTAAAGACTTGGGGAGCTGGGAGGGAAGGGGCGCAAGCAGAGCGAGGAATGGTGTGTCCAAGGAGCAGGAGGGAAGCGAGGCCTGAGACGGTGCATGCTGTGAGCGAGGCCGCAGGATACGGTTCCCGCATCATCAGGGCTGACTGCAGATGCTGGGAAGACAGTGCCTCTCTCCAGGGCTGTGCGGGCGGCCCCGCCTGTCTCTGGGGAGCCCTTTGGCCTTATGATAGGCTGTCATGCGCTGGGGAGCACCAGGAATGCCAAAGACACGCCCCACCCCGCGCAGGCCAGCCCGAGGGCATCCATTTGTAAGCTCGGCTTTGCTGAAGGGAGACCCTAGCAGGAAATTCCCAACTGCTTTGCAGAGTTTTTGTTGCTGTTCTTAAATAATCATTGTGTTGAGCTGATGTGTTGAATGAGAATTGTGGGAGATTGGAATCATTCGTTAAGGGAGAAAGCGGAATTCCCTTGCCTCCCTGCCTGCTGTGCGGAGTGCATTCCAGATTGGAGAAGGACAAACAGCTGGTTTGACCTGGTGAGTTCAAAGCCCTGAGGGGTCACTGGGGCCAGCCCCCTCACAGCTCTGTGCATCCAGCCGGCCCATTACCTGAGCTCGCAAACACTAAACCGCCTTAGGCAGCCCAGACTCAGCCCCTGCACCTGTCTCCCCCTCCATGCGGAAACTCCCTCATCCAGACATCTAGTCTCCGTCACTCTCCAGACAGAGTAGGGGCAGAAGGGTGGTGTAGAGGCGGCCTTACTCCATTTTACAGAGGGGAAGACCCAGGAGGGGATGGCTATGGTTTTATGGTTTTACATAAAGTGTGCAGTGTTGTGGGCCCAAGCACAGCCCACTTCCAGGGCAGCCTCCCTCCAGCCTGCTGCTCCCAGCCCTGCCTTCTGGCCTCCTTCCCGGCACTCAGCTGTTCGGATCCTGCCTGGGCCCTGCATGCCAGGGTTTCTTTTCTCAGTGTCTATCAGGCACCTGCGAGGTGCTGAGTTCAACTCTCATCTCCCATGTTCACTTCAGGACACTGAGCTCTACTGCCTACAAGCCCTTCCTGCCCACCACCCGCCCACAGCAAACCCACACAGAGCCATGTGCCATCATGCCTTCCAAAACAGTGTTTCCAGACCCTAGAAGGGGCGGAAGAGCTTCCCACGCGCCCCGGTGCCCCTCCTACTCTCATGACATTCCTGCACGCAGTTCTTTGGGAAAGTAGCCCCTCTGGCCCCACCGAAGTGAGTTCTCCATGACCAAGCAGCGTGGGAATGCCCCATGTCCCTCCTCCCTTCCTATGGCCATGCAGGCCAATTCCAACTCAGACCCTCAACAGCCTTTCTCATGAACCTTCAGCTCCTTCTCAGCCTTCTGCTCTGGCCTTTTGTCAATAGGTGTTGCCAAACCCAGCTCACGAAAAATGCTCCAAGGAGCTCTTCCATGCTGAAGTGTGCGAGACTGAGAAAGCTAAATGCATTGCTTTTCTGCTGCCCTCCATGCGGTTGCATTTACCAAAGAGGTTAACTTTGCGATCCCCAAAGTAGTCTGATTGTGAATTGTTGGTGCAGCCGAGATACCCTGGAAGGCAGAGAGGACCTCGCTGGGCCCCGGAAGCCCAGTAACTAGCTGTGAGTGTGGCCCAGCACACTCGAGGAGCAGTCGTGACCACCTCTTTTGATCCACCACCTTGTGATGCCAGGAGGTGGCCTGGTGATGAAGGCAGCTGGATCCCACATGGCTGTGCAGTTTGAGTCCCAGACCCAGTGGATTGAAAATCACGCCAGGCACGTGTGAGTGTGCCCAAAATCCAGAGAGGAGAACGTCCGAGAAGGGATTGCAGCATGCCATTTCTTACCTTCTGTCTGTCTCTGGCAAGCACACACACCCTATAGCAAAAACTAACTAACTAAATAAATAAATAAAAGTACCAGATGAAGAATGAAGCAGGCCTGAGCTCTAAGCCTAGTTCTGCTATAACTCGTTTGGGAGTCCCAGTCCCTTTCCTCTCAGGCCGTAGTTTTCTTGTTTGCCTGATGTGAACTTAGGACCTGATGACCTTAAAGACTCTTTCCAGTCGGACATTTGCTGACTCCCGGGCAGGGGCGGGGAGGTGGGGGAGGGACTCTAGCCCAGCTTCTAAGCCCTGCAGCCTCTGCAGCTGTGAGCCCTGTGAGCCGGAGGGGACATCTGATGCCAGCAGAGCCCAGGCCCTTCTCCCAGTGGCCAGCACCGAGGGAAGGCACTGCTCAGCGCATGCTCTGGCCTCAGTTACGTAACCCTGCCAGATCAGATCCTCGGCAGCCAGAGCAGAATGCCGGCCCTGTCCCCCCCCTCCTCCCCCGCCATGTGCACGGGGTAGTCTGTGCCCGGGGTAGTCTGTGCCCAGGGCGGCCTCATAGCCACAACCACCCTGGGAGGCAATTTTAGAAGCCCACTATCTTTTTCATTTGTTTTATTTTTCCTGGAAAGTATCTCATGTCAGCAAATACTTAAGGAAATAAGCTTTTATCTTCCAGAGCTGACCAGAGAAGGCAGAGTCCACTCCCGAACCCCACCACTCCACGTCAGGCCTGCTCTTCCCCCGACCCCCTGCGGTTCTTTCCAACTTGCTGACCCCCCTTCAGCCGAGTGCAGGCCAACCTTCTGGCCAAGAAGGAGGCATTTGAAGAAATGGATTCAGCTCTAATGCCATAGCCCTTCCCAGGATGAGACTCCACCCCCCTGCTCCTGTCCTTGACAAGTCTGCACCTTCTCCCCAGGACACTGGACACTGGTTCCTCATCGGGAAACAGAGGGGTCATCCTTGTCCCCTGGGGCACTGGGCTAGAACTCATCTCTGCGTCTGTAAGAGGAGTGCAATCGGAAGAGATCTGAATTGGGCTTAAAGGCATATTGCCCCGTTTTGGAGTCATGAGACCTCACTGCAGGTCACTGGGGACAGTGGCTGTGTCCTGTCAGCTACTGCTCTAGGTAAGCTCGACGCTCAGGGATCTGTCCTACTAGGGCCACTGTCTAGAGGCAGAGGGGCCGGTGGGAAAAGGGCACAGAGGAAAGGTGTGGCAAAGCCCAAGGCATCCTGAGCCGGGATTCAAGGTTATCAGATGCACCTCTCGGCTTACTTGGTGTTGTTTTTAGGTCTTTGCCCAAGGGCACGTGCACTCACCAGAGAGAAAGGGAGAAACCACAAGCCGAGCCGGGTCTGGTGTTTGAACCGCAGTCAGCCATGTGGGAGTCCAATGCCTTACCTGCAATGCCACTGCTGGTCCTGGGGCCTGCTTTGTTTATCTGTAGAATACTACACCTGCGGAGCACTCCCTGTATGCCGGCTACAGTGCTAAACAAAAGACATTATCTAACATTTAAAGTCTACATCAACCCTTTAAAGTAAATGCCATTCCTCATCTTGCAAGTAAAACAAAAACGGAAAGTAAAGGACGCAAGCAAGCGAGGTCTCACAGCGGCAGGTAGTGACAGGATTCTTCCCAGGCATGCCGTGTTCTGACCGCATAGACCCAGGGTGCTCTTGAGCCTGCAGCTTCCTAACGTTCCTCTCAGCCTGAAAAACTGAACTTCCCACCCACCTTCTTCCTGCTCCCCTTCCTTCTTGTCTGAGGAAGACCGCGGCCCCTCCCTCCGTGGAAATGGAAGCGCTTCACAGCCTAGGTGGGACCCTGGACCTGGTGCTGTCCTGGAGCGGGAGGATGTTGCCGCAGTGGCCTCGGAAACCCTGCCCAACGGCCGAGGCTGGGGACTTGGCAGGACCGCTGAGTGGCTCTCAGACCTCTTACTAAGAAACCCCTCCCAGGCCAGACCTATGGCCTGGTGGGTTAAGGCATCTGGATCCCACATGGCTGACAGTGCAGTTCAAGTCCCAGATCTGGGGGCTTGAGAAACGTGTTGGACACATGTGCAAGCATGCCTAAAATCCAGAAAGGAGAGAAAAATGGAGAAGGGATTGCAGTGTAGCCAGGCCCCATGAGGGGGGTCCCTTCTCACTTTCTCTCCCTCTCCCACAAATGCATACACCCTCTAGCAGAAATTTAAGGGGAGAAAAAAAGAACCTTCCCTAAGCTGCTGCTGCCCTGTGTGCAGAGCCACTGAAAGTATGTTTGGATCAATGAAAAAACGCCCAGGCTTCCCAGTGAGGGCAGTTTGCTTAAGAATCTTCCCATGGGGGACCAGCAGTTGGTGTAATGGCGATGTCGCTGGACTCCCATGTAGTTGACTGCGGTTTGAGTCCCAGACCTGGTGGCTTAAACTCATGCTGGGCATGTGTGCGTGTGTGCCCAAGATCCCAAGAGAATGAAAGCAAAGGGATTGCAGTGTGGTCATCCTCCCTGGGGGGTGATTTCTTGCTTTCTGTCTCCCTGTCTCTCTCTGTCTTTCTAGTGAGTGCATGCACCCCGTAACGAAAACCTCTCAGGTGGCATGGTGGCTAAGGGCACTAGACTCCCACATGGCCAACTGTGGTTCAAGTCCTGGACCTGGTGACTTGCTTTCTCACTTTTTTTCTCTCTCTCCCTCTCTGGTCAAATTGAAAAATAAATTAATAAATAAAATAATTAAAAAAAAATAAAAACTCCTCAAAAAAGAAAATCTTCACATGGGATTTGAATCCAGGAGTTGTAGACCCTGGGCCAGCTTTGCTTTGCTCTGGCTCTGGCCTCCCTCTCACTGGCTCTCCACCCAGCCCTGACCCCACCTGCCCCTTCGCATAATCGACCTTTGAAACTCAGGCTGCACAGAAATGTGCTGAATCAGCAGGGCCAACTGCTGTTCCTCCTGCTTGTTCCAGGCCAGTAGAAAATGCGCCAGGAGGCCTGGTGAGGCCGATGCTGCTAGCTGGGTCTGGGAAAGGAAGGGGCAAGGTGGCAGAGCAAGGGAAGAGGTGGGGGCGGTTCAGGAGGGGGAGAGTGAGCTGGGGCTTCCCAGAGGCCAGGAGATAGTTTGGTTCTCTGTGTGTACACACACACACACACACACACACACATACATATATATATATATATATTTTTTTTTCCTCCTGGAACAAAGGGAGGAAGAACAGTGGTCTACGCTGCTGGAAAGGGGAAAGCAAGTCCTCACAAGTGCCCACTCCATGCAGCTTCCAGGTAATAGCAAAAAAATACACATTACTGGGACCAGCAGTTAGCGTAATGGCTATGTTGCTGAACTCCCACATAATCGACCACGGTTCAAGTCCTGGACCCGGTGGCTTAAACTCACGCCGGGTGCGTGTGCGTGTGTGCCCAAGATTCTGAGAGGAGAATGGAGGAGAAGGGATTGCAGCGTGGCCACCCCCGCTGGGGGGTGATTTCTCACTTTCTGTCTCTCTGTCTCTCTCTGTCTCTCTGGAGAGTGCAAGCTCCCTGTAGCAAAAACTCTCAAAAAAAAAATATATATATATACACACACATTACTGGGGCCAGCTGATGGCGTGGTGCTTATGGCAGCTGGGTCTCATATAATCGAACAACTTCGCTGTTCAACTCCCAGACCCAGCGGCTTGAAAACTACACCGGTGTGCTGCATGTGTGCCCAAAATCTTGGGAGGAGAATGGAGAAGGGATTGTGGCATGGCCATCCTATCTCCGTGGGGGTTATTCTCATTTTCCCTCTCTCTCTGGCAAGTGCAAGCACCCTATAGCAAACTAAAAGAAAAGATACTCCCTCCTCTCAGCGAGCCTTCATTCTGGCCCCGTTTTCCAGCCTACTGACTAGAAGTCCTTTCCTTGGGTTAGAGAAAGAGAAAGAGGAGAGGTAAACGTGGCCCTAGGGTGCCTCCTCGGCGACCAGCCCCGCTCAGCACGTGTTGACAAGGTCTGTGTGAGCCCTCCTTACCGCAGTGGCAGGGTCTCCCAGGAGGGGAGGGCCAGCGTGGGGACTGCACCTCAGAGGTGGGAATGGCACTGTGAAGGCTCTCAGCTCTGACCCCCTTCTGGCCACCGCTGTCTCCTAGTGTCCCCTAACATAAGCCCGCAGCTCCAACCAAGGACGTCTGTGGCAGGGCTCAGCCGCTCACCGTCTTACCTGTGCTGTTCCGGCAGAGGCGGCTTTCGGCAGCTGCAGGAGCTTAGCCTGGTCTAGATGCTTCCAGATCTGTGTCTCATGGTGACCCAGGGCCATCTGCTTCTCCTCTAGCTTTCTACAGCAGGGTGCAGGGCTTTGAATGGACCGGACACTTGATACATATAGCTGCCTGACTGATAGACCTTCACTGTCTTGTCTTTCTTTCTTCTTCTTCTTCTTTTTTTTTTTTTCTTTTCTATATGGTGTGTGCACTCACCAGAAAGAGTCAGAGAGAGAGAAAAAGTGAAAAATCACTCCCTCGGGGGATGGTCATGCTGCAGTCCCTTCCCCTCCACTCTCCTCTTGGGTTTTTGGACACACACGGACACCCACCCAGGATTCTTTTTTTAAGAGAGATTTTTGCTATAGGATGTGTACGCTTGCCAGAGAGACAGAAAGCAAGAAATCACTCCCCGGGGGATGGTCATGCCACAATCCTTTCCCCTCCATTCTTCTCTCGGGATCCTGGGCACGCACATGCACACACACCGGCGTGAATTTCAAGCTGCCGGGTCCAGGACTCAGACCATGGTGAGCCATGTGGGAGTTCAGCAAGGTAACCATTATGCCATCTGCTGGTCCCAGCTCAGTGTGTTTTTCAAGCTGCTGGGTCTGGACTCAAACGGCAGTCAGCCATGTAGGATCCAGCCGCCTTAACTGCCACACCACCTGCTGCCCTGCCTTTACACTCTTCATAGCTTCCGGGAAGGGCGGCTGGCTAGCTGCTGCCTTCGTCAGACAAACCCAGCCTAACAGGAGCAGAGGCGCCGGCTCCGATCAGCATCAGCGATCAGCGTCTTAGACAACCCAGGTAAGCAGCAGATCCAGCGCTCTTCTAGCCACCCCCAGCCTCCAGCCAGCGGGAGACCGCGGAGCTCAGAAGATGACTCAAGATGTTTTTCATGCCTAAAGGATGCAGGTAGAAAGGAAAAGGACCTCCCTATGCAGCGTACGGAGCAGCAAAGGACAGAAGGAAGAGAAGATGGGAGAGGACGTGTGTGAGGAAGAGGAGAGGAGAGGAGGGCAGCAGTGGAGAGGGAGGGTGGGAAAGGCGAGGAAGGGGGAAGAGAGCAGAGGGCAGGAGG
This sequence comes from Tupaia tana, assembly GCA_026018925.1. Classification (NCBI taxonomy): domain Eukaryota; kingdom Metazoa; phylum Chordata; class Mammalia; order Scandentia; family Tupaiidae; genus Tupaia; species Tupaia tana. The sequence continues at coordinate 109,349,324 of JAKSZU010000006.1, forward strand.
GCCGAGCGTTCAGACTTCACAGCCACGTTGAGGGAGCTTGGAGGAGGAGCTGAATGCCCTATAAGGCCAGATTTGGGACGTGGAGAAAGGGCAACCCCGTGTGAGGACTCTCACTGCATGGCTGAGTGGGTGGGCACAGGCGCTCATGTGGAGACGCTGTGGTCCCAGTGACACCAGCAGCCTCCAGCAGGGTCCTGCGCTTCCAGGCAAGGGAATTTTGCCAGGTCAGGCCATGGCTCTGGCACTAGCCAGGAAAGGATGATCATCAATTCTGTAGATGCTATGAGCCTTGATTGAAAAATAAAGAGGAAGCTAGTTTGCGGCTTTCATGAAGAGGCAAGAGCAGTGGGGGTTGGGGCTCCGCAAGAGTCAGGAAGCATGCGGAGAAAGAATTTTAACCCCTGGGGTTCTTCTCTAATTCCTCTGCACTCCCCACCCCCACATCTCCGTGGGCCTGACCTCAGAGGCCACCTCCTCTCTGTCTCCCTCAGCGTGGGGAGGGAAGAGGCCTGGCTAAATGTTCATGCAAATCAGGCGGCAATTAAAGGAGCCATTATGTCCCAGGCCCAGGGTTCCCCGGGGCTCCTGCCTCTCCTGGAATTAGACAGAAAAAGAGGAGTCCTGGGGATAAGAGACGCCATGTGGTGAAATAACGTGTCTAACCAGTGCCTGGTCCCTAGGAGCCTTCGCCCAGTCTCCAGCCACCTGCCTTCTCATCACGCTGAGGCCAGAGAGGGAATGCCGGGAGACTGACAGCAAAGTTATTGTCAGAAGACCCTCCCCGCCACTTCCTCCAGCTTCAGCACACCCCGGGGAGCCCATTCAGTGGAGCGCTGCGCAGGAGGAGTACCAGGGAGAGGGCTGCCGGCTCTGCAGCCTTGCCTCACTCCTGGGCAGCCCTCCCTGCCCGCTGGCTCTAGCTCACCTTCTGGTTCACTGCCTATCCCTGTGGAGAGGTGTGGGCAGAGGACAACAAAAAGCACGGTGAGGGGCCAGCAAGTGCCTGGTGGTTAAGGTGCTGGACTCCCACATGGCCAATCACAGTTCAAGTCCTGGACCTGGTGGCTTAAACGTCATGTCAGACTCATATGTGTGCCCCAAATCCCAGGAGAATGGAGGAGAAGGGACTGTGGTGTGGCTATCTCCCCTGAGGGGTGATTTCTCATTTTCCCTCTCACTGACTCTCTGTCTCTCCCCTTTCTGGTGAGCACATGTGCTTTATGCAAAAATTTAGAAAAACTGAAAAATGGGACCAGGAGTAGAAGGCAGGGCGGGCCCAATGTAGTCATCACTAGTGATTTCTTGCTGAGATTCTGTGGGGGACACTTGGGTTGAAGGTGGGAAACATGGTGGGGAGAGAAAGCGGTGCTCCAAAAGGTATCTGCCCAGCCGCATGTCCATGACTTAACCTCCCAGGGAAGAGACTGCAGGGGGGAGGTGAGGCAGACATGTCCGCACAGCCCACGGCTGAGTAAGCAGGGGGAAGCTGGGGACCTGGAGAAAGTAAGGGGTTAGGGCATTATGAACCTCTTAGTGCCTGGCACAGCCTTCTAAATGAAAATTGTCCACTCTTCTCCACCTAGCTAATTCTTTCCTTCATTCTTTTTTCCTTTTGTTCTTTTTTTCTTTTTGTAATTTTGCTATATGGTGTGCACTTGCCAGAGAGACGGGGGTGGGGGAGAGTGAGAAAGCGTGCCCTGGGAGGATGGTCACCCCACAATCCCTTCTCCTGCATTCTCCTGTCAGGATTCTGGGCATACATGCACATGTGCCCGGCATGTGTTTCAAGACACCAGGTTCAAGACTCTTACCGCAGGGTTGGGACCGAGTGACCTTAACCACCATACTGCCAGCCGGCCCCACTGGGCCCCAATATTATCTCCTATTTCCGTTCCACTCTCTTGGGTAGGAGAAGCGGAACAGAGGAGAAGGAAAGATGGAGGCGTCATGGTTTTTACATGTGAGGCTGGACAGGGGTCCAGGTAACTCCTGCATCCCTGGATTCCCAGCAGGAGCGTCCGGACAGAAGGGTTTGCTTTAGGCCATTCTGAAGGCCGCAGCAACGTCTCTGCCCAATAGGAATGATCTTCTTTCAAGCCTTGTTGCCCATCCAGTCCTCTTAAGGGATGCAGAGAGAGCGGGGTTGCAGTGGGAGAGGGAGACGCCGAAAGTCATGAGGAGAAGAGTCTGATATGGAATCACCACCCCCAGGGAAATGGATGGAATATTCCCCGTTTGGAGAAAAGGCCACATAGTACCCTGGAAGAAGGTCGCCCTTGGCCGAGCCCTGGGCACTGAGGGGAAACCCACTTCTGCTATGTATGCCAGACAGGAAAGACACCCGTGAGAGAGGAAAGAGCCATGGCCCAGCAGGGAGCTGTGGGGGGAGCTGCCTCGTCCCAGAGCTGGGGCTGCGTGCTTCAGGCCTGCCGTGGCAGTGCATCCTGGTCTTCCCCTCAAGGCCCCACGGTTCTGGCCAAACCTGCCCTGTGACCTAACATGCCCTGGCCCAACTTCTCCAACTCAGCCGCAGGCAGGAGAAAATGAGTGTGTAAGGAATACAGTGACTGTCACAGGTACCCCTGCTTAACGCACGTTTGCGACTGCGTGGAGAGGAGCCGCTTGGCTGTCCTTCCCCTCCCTGCACCCCGCTCCCAGAGCACCACGACCCTCAGGGCCAGGTACTGGCTAATCCCCCCAACGCCATCCTCTCATCACCTGTCTAACCAGAGGAAGGCAGCCAGCGTGGGCATGGCCTTCTCGGTGTGGGGGAGAGATGGCCCCAGCCCCTTTCATCCCTTCTTCCCGTGGCCTCAGTTCTTAGACCTCAGGAGTGAAGGAAGAGCCTGAAGTCCCAGTCTCCCTCTGGAGATTAACATGTCCTCAGAGCCCAGCGTGAGGTTCCAGCTGTTTCCAGATAATCTCGGAGAAAGATTGGCCACCCCGACCCACCCCACAGAGACCTAGGCGGTGCACCTGGACGCCAGCGCCGGCCCTGTCTGCCACTGTCCCCCTTCCCACGATTGTCACCCATCCTGCACCGAAGTCCTCCTCGAGCCAGAGGAAAAAGCTAAAACAGACTGCTTCTCCAGCTCTGAAGGAGTCCTCTGTTGGCTGGGTGGGCTGTGCCCTTGTGCCCTTTGGCTCTGCAGGGACTCAGAAGAAAGGTGCCCAGCCAGGTCAGAGCAGAGGGAGCTCCCCAGTGAACCACTCCGGGCCTCGCCTGCCCCTCGCCAGCTGGAGGGCCAGCTTGCTCCTCCGGGAAATGCCTTCTCTCACCCTTCATCTCCCTGACCCGCTCCTCCGCCTTCTCACATCACCTCGCTTTCCACGTCACCCTCCACCTCCTGAATCCTGCTCTAGCCAATCCTGCTCTTCCTGGATCCAGCCTTTCCGAAGCTCTTAACGTGCCTGTTTGCGGAGCCGCTGTCTTTTTCATCTCTCTCTCCATTCAAATAATTTTACTATCCAAACTCCATTCCACATTTTTCTAACTTAAAAACCCTCCAATGGTTCTCTCCTTCGGCTCCACCTTCACCCCTACTTGTGTGCGGTCTAGCCCCCCTTAGCCCTGCCGGTTTCGAATACTGCCAATTATTCAAACCCGTTCTTTTCTCCTTCAACCGTGATGGTCTGGAAACTCCCCTTTACTCCAACAGCCCCCAAACCTTTCCAAACACTGCTATCGTTTCCTCCTCCTCCCGCACTTCTCCTTGACACCCTCGTACCCGCTCGCATCTTCTCGCCCCTCACTTCACGTTCCGTAGTCGTTCACACTGCTAGGTGCGCCCGATTTCCCCGTCTCGCCTCACCCGCGGCTTCCCCTCCGCCCGCACAGCGGTCCCGGCCCCTCTCCCCACTCACTCCGGTCTCCTGCTCAGGACGCCCTTGCCGAGGGCGGCGGGGGATTTGTGCTGAAGGAGGGCTCCGGCGGCCGCGCAGCAACTCGGGGGACGCTCCTTCTCCTTGTCGGCGAGAGTCGCCGCGTGCTGGTGGGGCGACTGGGGCGCGTGAGCCCTGCCGCTGGGGCCCGGCTGGGGCTGCGCCAGGAGCTGTCCGTGGTGCTGGAGCGGCGGCTGCTCGGGCGCGGGCTGCGGCGCGGCGGGCGGGAGCTGTCCGTGGTCCTGAAGCGGCTCCTGGGCCCCGGCGGCGGCCGGCGCAGTGGCCGCGGGCGCCGGCCCCGGGGCGGGCGGCGGGGGCACGAGCCCGGGCGGAGGCTGCGCTTGCAGCAGCTGCTGGTGCTCCCACAGGCTGCGGTTCTCGGCGCCCAGCTCGTCCAGCCGCCGCTCCAGCTCGTCGATGCGCTGGCGCTGGGTGTGGATGAGGCTCTGCTGGTTCTGCACGATGGCCGTGAGCTCCTTGAGGTAGAGCACGGCGCGCACCGGGTTCTCCAGCAGGCTCTCCATGCCGCCCGCCGCCGCCTGCGCCCTGCCTGCGCCTGGCGGGCGGCTCGCCTCCCTCTGCTCCCGGCGCGCCCGGCCTCCTGCCGCCGCCGGCGCCGCGTCACAGCCACACGGACCTGCACACACGCACGAGGGGCGGGGCGCGGCGCCGGCCCGCCCTCCGCCCCCGCCGCCCCCGCCGCCCGCGCCGCCGCGGTGCCCAGGGGCCCTGCTCTGCAGGCGGAGCGGGAGGGAGTGCGGGCCAGCGGAGGGCTCGACCGCGAGGTCGGCCTGCACAGGAAAGGGAAGCTGGCGAGCCCGAGTTGCGGGACGCGGGCGCGCGGGGCCGGCGGCGCGCGGGGCCGGCGGGAGAGCAGCGGCGCCGAGGGAGGAGAAGACGCAGAAGAGGAAGGTGAGGACGGACAGCCCTGTCTCGAAGGAGAGGAAGGTGGACTCCCAAGGTCTCGAATCCTTCTCCCAGGGGCTGGGATCAGTCTTCGAGACCTCTGAGGACAGGCCGCCCTTGCCTCTTCCGAACTGCGCCACCGATTCTGCTAGGCAGTTTCCTGAGCCCAAGACCGCGGGGACGGTGAGGGGTCCCTGAGCCCACAGGGTCCTGCCCCTCCGTCGCCCGAGGAAACCGTGGTGGACCGCCTTAGGGAACGGACCTCACGACAGTCCGGACAGCTCTGCGGCAGCACGGACTAGGTGAACGAGGCTTCCTGTGGCCTGGGCGAATGCTTCCAGAAACTTCCGAAGAGCTCATTCTGTCGGGCAAACATTTATGAAATGCATGCCATTACCAAACACTGCTCTAGAGGGCGGTAAAAGAAGGATGACTAGGTTGGAATCGTTGGCTTCTTGAGGCTTATGAATAAGGTAAAGAAAGTAATAAGTGAAAAAGGTGAAAAAGGTAGTAAGTAATTTTGGTATATGGTGGTAGCGATGGTAAGTCATAAGTTAAACGTGTTCCTGGAGTGTTATGGGGTCCAACCGCCTGGGAATCCAAGAGAGCTTCTTGGAGGAAGTGACCTTTGAAGTGGGACAGGTTATCCAGGAAGGGAGGGCAGCACGAGCCAAAGCTCAGAGTTAAGAATCAGTACTGGGGACCAGCAGATGGCACAATGGTTACATCACTGAATTCCCTCATAGTCAACCTCGGTTTCAGTCCCAGAACTGCTCACTTGAAACTCATGCTGGGCAGGTGTGCATGCATGTCCAAAGTCCCGAGAGGAGGATGGAGGAGAAGGGATTGTGGCATGGCCATCCCCCCTCACACCGCAGGGTAATTTCTCGCTTTCTTATCTGTCTCTCTGGGGAGTGCACACCCTGTATAGTAAGAATCTCAAAACAAACAAAGAATCAGCATGGAGTGAATAATTCACTCACTTTTAAAAATTATTTCTTAGGTTTTTGTCATAGAGCACGTGCACTCGTCAGAGAGACAGAGACAGTGAGAGGGAAAGTGAGAAATCACTCCCCAGGAGAGATCGGCACACTACAATCCCTTCTCCTCCATTCTCCTCTTGGGGTGTTGGTCACACACGTGCACCCAGCATAATTTTCAAGCCGCCAAGTCCAGGATTCAAACCATGGTTGGCCATGTGGGAGTCCAGTGCCTTAACCACTGCGCCACCTGCTGGTCCCTTTTCATTCATGTCTACAGTAATCGCATGTAGTAGTGTGAAGGAACGCAGTGGGATCTGTGCAGGCCACAGCTCGCACGGCCCACGTGTTGTTCTTTCTGTCGTCTAGTAGGGCACAGTGGTTGCAGCCTGCAGGAGCATCGGTAAAGTACGGGTCAGGGTTCTGAAAGAGTTCTTCAAGCTCCGTGCTGGAGGTGTTCGGGAAGGACAGCTTTCATGGCTATGGTATCCCAGGCCTGGTGGAGGTGTTTGCCACGCTGGACCACGAAGGATGGGAGGGACGTCGATGCAGAAGGGAGGGCCAGAGGATGAGGAGGACAGGCAGCAGCAGGTCGAGACTGAAGAATGGCAATGCAGCCCTTTGGTTTAATCTCGTTTGACAGGAGAATGGAGTGAGGCAGGAAGGGGGCAGGCCGTGGTGGTCATAGGGTATTTGTCCTGGTGCCGTTCCCTTCTTCACTCAGGTGGGCTCTACTCCCCAGGCTGGCATGTTTGTGAATACCAGGTGCCCCGTGAGCTGGGCCCCCCAGGCTCATCTGGTGGCAGACTTGGAAGGAATTTATGCTCTCTAAATATACTGGTTTCATGGCATTTGTGTTTGTATTTTGCTTTTTCCCATTTGTCTTCCTAGCAAGCTCTTTTATAAAGAATGACAGAGGGGGACCAGCAGTTAGCATAATGGCTATGTTGCTGGACTCTCATGTAGTCGACTGCCGTTCAAGTCCCGGACCCGGTGGCTTAAAACTCACGCCAGGTGCATGTGCGTGCATGCCCAGGATCCTGAGAGGAGAATGGAGGAGAAGGGATTGTGGCGTGGCCATCCCACCCTGGGGGCTGATTTCTCCCTTTCTGTCTCTCTGTCTCTCTCTGTCTTTCCGGCGAGCGCACGCGCCCTATAGCAAAAAACTCTCAAAACAATAATAACAACAACAAAAACAAAACAAAATAAAACAAAGAACGATAGAGGAACGCGTATCCCTGCTGAACCATGCCGGGGGGAGCAGTGCCTAGGAGGGTACTTGGGCAGTGCCCAGTATTCCGGCTCTGGGGGCGGGACAAGGGCGCAAATACTCTGACACTTCTTTCTGAAGTTTCTATGCTTGTTTTGTTGATTTGTGTCCAAGAGTTGGGTACTTATAGAAACCAATACTGTAATATTTTAGGCCAGCAGGTGGCATGGAGGTTAAGGCACTGGATCCCACACGGGTGACTGTGGTTTGAGTCCCACACCTGGTGGCTTAAAAAATCACACAGGGCACATGTGTGCCCAAAATTCTGGGCTGGGTGGAGAGTGGAGGAAAGGGGATTGCAGCCTGCCATCCTCTCTGGGGAGTGGTTTCCCACTTTCTCTCTCCCTCTGTCCCTCCCCAGTGAGTGCATGCACCCTATAGCAAGAATTAAAGAAAAAGAAAGAAAGAAAGAAAGAAAGAAAGAAAGAAAGAAAGAAAAGAAAAGAAAAGAAAAGAAAAGAAAAGAAAAGAAAAGAAAAGAAAAAAAAAGAAAAGAAAAGAAAAGAAAAGAAAGAGAGAAAGAAAGAAAGAAAGAAAAATACCATTTCTGCAAGTAAAACAGCCTGGAGCATAGTTAGCTAAGGGAACTTGTTTAAAATGCAGACTTCTGGGTCCTAGACCAGTCCTGCTGTATTGAAATCACTAGAAATGGGACCTAAGTTTTCATTTTTAAACTGTTCCATTCTTTTTGATTTTTAAAAAATCAACCTTAGGGGCTGGCAGGTGGCGTGGTGGTTAAAGGCGCTAGACTCCCACGTGGCTGATTGTGGTTCAAGTCCTGGACCTGGCAGCTTGCTTTCTCACTTTCTCTCTCTCTCTCTGTCCCTCTCGGTCAAATTAAAATAAATAAAGTTAAATAAAACAATTATTTTTAAAAAGTCAACTTGGTTGACATCACTCACAGGCAATAATATACACCCATTTTTAGTGCACAATTAAATTAATTCTGACAAATATGTGCGCCCAGATAATCACCACAATCAACATGCCCAACATTGCCACAAATAGCCCCCCTGCCCCTTTGCTGTCAGTCCTTCTGCCTCGGCACCAGTTACCCACGGTCTGCTGATGTCAATAAATGTTAGTTTTGCCTGCTGATGGCATTTCACAGAAATGAAAGTTGTACAGTATATACTATTTTTATTTTTTTTAATTATTTAATTTTATTAATTATTACTATTATTTTAAATTTGCTATAGGGCACCTGCACCAGAGAGAGACAGGGAGAGAGAGAGTAAGTGAAAAGCAAGCCACCGGGTTCAGGACTCTAACTGCCATCAGCCACGTGGGAGTCCAGCGCTCTAACCACCATGCTGCTGCTGGCCCCTAATACATACACTTCCGTGTCTTGCCTTTTTGTTCAGCGTCATACTTTTGAGGTTTGTGCATTGCAGGATCTGCTATCGCTGGTTGGTCCCTCTCTACTTCTGAGTAGTACTCACAATAGATATGCCCTGAGTTCTTGATGGTCACCAGCTGATGGACATTTTGGTTGCTCCTAGGTTCTGGTTATGGTGAATAAAGCTGCTCTGATCATTAACAGACAGGTCTTAGTGTGGGCGTATGCTTCTGTATGCTGTGTTTCATATATTTTGTCAGGAGTCGAAAGGTAGAATTAGAACCGGTGGTTCACATGAAAACTACACGTTCAACTTAAGTGACTGCCGAACTTTCCCAGAGTAGTTGTACTGCTGTCTCTTCCCACCAGCAGTGTCTGAGAGCCTCAGGGGTTAGCATCCTTGCTAACATTTGGAATTTGTATCCCTTTTTAATAGAGATTTTTGCTATAGCGCATGTGTGTTCACTGGAGAGAGAGAGACAGGGAGATAGAAAGTGAGAAATCATCCCCTCTGCCCCAAGGGAGGATGGCCACGCTGCAATCCCATCTCCATTCTCCTCTTGGGATTTTGGGCATGCACACGCACGTGCCCGGTTTAAGTTTCAAGTTACCGGGTCCGGGACTCAAACTATGGTAGGCCATGTAGGAGTCCAGCAACATAACCATTATGCCATCTGCTGGTCCCTTCGGTATGGTTTTAATAAGTATTTCCCCCCAAAAAAAAGAAGTATTTTGGGGGCCAGCAGGTGGCATGATGATTAAGGCGCTGGACACTCCCACATGGCCGACCACAGTTTGAGTCCCGGACCCAGTGGCTTGCTTCCTCACTTTCCCTGTCTTTCTCTCTGTGTCTCTCTCTGGTCAGATTAAAAAATAAATGAATGAATAAATGAAATTAATTATTTTTCAAAAGAAATATTTTCTTTTCTCTCTCTCTCTTTCTCTTTTTTTAGGTTGTGCCATAGGACATATGTGCACGCTTGCCAGAGAGAAACAGAGAGGGAAAGTGAGAAATCACCCCAGCGGGGATGGCCACACTGCAACCCCTTCTCCACTCATCTCTTCAGATTTTGGGTACGCATGCACACGTGCTTGGAGTGGTTTGCAAGCCACTGGGTCCAAAACTTAAACCACGGGCCACCATGTGGGAGCCCAGGGCCTTAACCACCACACTCCCGGCTGGGTCCCAGCCTTCCCAATGACTCATCGTTTACTAGCCATTTGTGTTTCTCCTTTGGCCACCGTCTCTATGGGATTGTTCATCTGCTTTTGCTTTTTCTTTTTTCTTTTTTACTATGAGGTGCATGCATTCACCAGAGACAGAGACAGAGACAGAGAGAAGAAAGAGAAAGTGAGAAATCAGCCCCTGGGGGGATGGTCATGCCACGGTCCCTTCTGCTCCATTCTCTTCTCGGGATTTTGGACACACCCACGTGCCTGGGCGATTTTAGCCTTACCCAGCCGTGGCCCTGTTTGTCTGCTAAATGGATTGTAAGCGCGTTTTCTACGTCCTGAGAAGCAGGCTTTGTCAGATGTACAAGCCGCAGATGTTTTCTCGCAGTCGGTGGCTTGCATTCCCATTTTCTTTTTTTAAAAAGAATTATTTATTTCATTTTATTTATCATCATTATTATTATTATTTTTGAGAACTTTTTTGCTTTAGGGTGTGTGCACTAGCTGGAGAAACAGACAGAAAGCGAAAAGTCACCCCCCAGTCACCCCCCAGGAAGGATGGCCCTGCCACAACCCCTTCTCCTCTATTCTCCTGTTGGGATTTTGGGCACACACTCACACATGCCTGGCGTGAGTTTTAAGCTGCAGGGTCCAAAACTCAAACTGTGGTAGTGTACATGGGAGTCCAGTGATGTACCCATTACGCCATCTGCTGGTCCCTTATTTATTCTTATTCTTGTCTTTAATTTGCTACAGAGCACAAGCACTCACCAGAAAGAGATGAGAGAGAGAGAGAGAGAGAAGAAAAAAGAGAGAGAAAGAAAGAAAGCTGCCAGGTCTGGGACTTGAACCACAGTCGGTCCTGTGGGAATCCAGTGCCTTAGCCACCATGCTTCCTGCTGCCCCCCACTGAAGGTTTTTATTTTGATGAAAAACTTAACAATTTTTCTTCTATGGTTTATGCTTTCTGTGTCCTGTCAAAAATTCTTCGCCTGTCCAAGGGTCATAAACATGGTATCTCATATTTTCTTTGGAGTTTTGCAGTCTTTGCTTCTATGTTTAGTCTATGATTTGTTGCAGTTCGTTTCTGTGTTTAGTATAAAGAATCAAGATTCATTTCTTCCTTAAATGTTTGACAGAATGCACTGCAGCCATCTCGGCCTAAAGATTTCTTTGTGGGAAATTCAAGTTTTTTAGAATGAGGGACTAAGAAAAGTTCACGAAGGGCTGGTCCTGTGGCCTGGTGGTTAAGGTAGCAACTGGATCCCACACAGCCAACCCGTAGTTCGAAGCCCAGAGACGGCAGCTTGAGAAACACACTGGGCACAGGTGCGTGCATGCCCAAATCCCTGAAAGAAGGTAGGAAAGAAGGGAAAGGAACTGCGGTGTGATCCTGCTCCATGTGGGAAGGGTGTTTACCCTCTCTCTCTTGCTCTGTCTCTCTCTAGTGAGCACATGTGCCCTCGGGCAAAAAAATTTTAAAGTAAGTTCTTGGAAAATGGAATTAAAGTATGAGGCTTTGGGCCAGCTGGTAACATGGTAGTTAAGGTGGCCAGATCCCAGATCCCTGTGGTTCGAGTCCCTAACCCAGCAGCCTGAAAACATGCCAGGTGTGTGTATGCTCAAAATCCCAGGAGGAGAATGGAGAAGAGATTGCAGCGTGGCCATCCCCCTGGGGAGTGATTTCTCACTTTCTCTGTCTAAATCTTTCTCTGTCTCTTTCCAGCAAGCTCACATGCACTATAGCAAAACTAAAAAAAAAAAAGAAACAAAGAAAAAGGAACCAAGAAACAAATCATGAAATGTATTTATATTGTTCCTAATATTTTCTATTAGCTTTTTAATGTCTGTAGGCTATGTAGTGATGTCCTCTCTTTCGTTCTTGATATTTATAATATGTGTGTTTTTTGTTTATTTTTTTCCATAGGGCATGCACGCTGGATAGAGAGAGACAGAGAGTAAGAGGAAAAGTGAGAAATCACCCCCTGGGGAAATGGCCACTCTGCAATCCCTTCTCTTTCATTCTCTTCCTGGAATTTTGGGCATGCACACACACACGCTCCCAGTGTGATTTTCAAGCCACCAGGTCTGTGACTTGAACCACAGTCAGCCATGTGGGAGTCCAGCTCCTTAACCACCATGCCATCTGCTGGCCTGTGTGTGTGTGTGTATGTGTGTGTGTATAATAAAATTAGTCTAGCTAAAGATTTCTTTTTTTATGATATTTTCAAAGGACCAGTTTTTGGTGTAATTGATTTTTGTCTACTGTTTGTTGATTTTCTATTTCATTTCTTTCTTTCTTTTTTTTCCTACAGGTCATGAGTACTCTCCAGAAAGGGACAGAGAGAAAAGCAGAGGGAGAGGGAGAAGCATTCCCTAAGAGGGAATCCTTCCCACACTGCAGTCCCTTCTCATTCTCCTCTTGAGATTTTGGACACTCATGCACACATGCTGGAGTTTTTTTTTTTGTTTTTTTTTTTTTTAGATTTTATTTATTTATTTAATTTTATTTGTTATTATTATTTATTTATAATTTGACCAGAGAAAGAGAAAGTGAGAAAGCAGGCCACCGAGTCTGGGACTCAAACTATGGTCAGCCATGTGGGAATCCAGCACCTTAACTGCCATGCCACCCACTGGTCCCACACTGGAGTGTTTTTCAAACCACTGGGTCTGGGATTTGAATCCCAGAGTTGGCCATGTGCGATCCAGCTGCCTTAACCACTGTACATCATCTGGCCCTTTCATTGATCTCTATTTTTACTTTTGTTTCCTTTGTTCTACCTACTTTTGTTCCCATTTGCTCTTCTCACTAGTTTCTTGTGGTGTAGTCTTAGATGATTGCTTTTAGACTTTTTTAGAGAGAGAGATTTTTACTGTAGAGCGTGTGCACTTGCCCAGAGACAGAGAGACAGAAAGTGAGAAATCACCCCCTGAGGTGGGATGGCCACACTGCAATCCCTTCTCAATTCTCCTCTTGGGATTTTGGGCACACACACACCTACTCCCAGTGTGAGTTTTAAGCCACAAGGTCCAGGACTTGAACCATGGTCAACTACATGGGAGTCCAACGACATAACCATTATGCCATCTGCTGGGCCCACAGTGAGTTTGAATCCTCCAGACCACAGTTGACTACATGGGAGTTCAGCAACACAACCACTATCTACGGTTCTGATGTTAGACCTTTTTTAAAAAATATATAATGGCTTAAAGTTCTAAAGTCACACAGAGCAGCCCACAACTTCTGTTTTCATTTTCATTCAATGCAAAAGATTTCATGATTTCCCTTGTCATTTACGAGTGTATTGATTACTTTCAAGTCTTTCTCTTATTGCTTTCTGAATTAACTCCTTGTGGTCAGAGACTCTACTCCATATGATTCCCAATTTTTTATTGAAACTTTCATGTAACACATATTCTATTTGGATAAATGTCTCACGTGCCATTATCTGAACGCCGCTCCAGTTTTCTCATTATTGTTTGTGTGTATGGTAGACAGAATAATGACACCCCAAAATGCTCATCTCCTTATTTGGGGAACCTGAGAGCGTGTGACTTTGTATGGTCAAAGGAACTTTGCAACTGTCAGTCAAGCTTGGGACTTTGAGCCGGAGAGACTGGCCAGCACTGTTCAGGCCCTGCTGCGTGACTGAATCATCACCGACACGTGCACGACTTCTCAAAGGCAGAGACCCCTTCCTGGCTGGAGGCGTGCTCAGGGTCGTGTGTGTGAGGACTGGACCTGCCATTGCTTTGGGGCTGAAGGCAGGGGCTGTGAGTCAAGGAGTGTGGGCGGCCGCCAGAAGATAGAAAAGACACGGTCACTGACTCTCCCCGAGGCTCCGGGAGGGAACGCAGCCCCATCAACCCCCTGTATTTAGAGCCTAGTGAGAGCAGTTGAACCATGACTAATTTTTTTAGGTTTATTGCCATAGCGTGCATGTGCTCTCCAGAGAGAGACAGAGGGAGGGAAAGTGAGGAACCACTCCCTGAGGGGATGGCCATGCTGCAATCCCTTCTCCTCCGTTCTCCTGGGATTTTGGGCACACACAGCCGGCGTGATTCTCTTGCCAGTGGGTCCAGGACTCAAAATGCAGTTGGCCATGTGGGATCCAGTGCCTTACCTACCATGCTACCTGCTGGCTCCAGGGGTTGAATTTCTAACTTGCAAAACTGCAGGATAGTAAATCTGTATTACTTAAGCCAATACATTTGTGATCATTTGTCACAGCATCTGCAGAAAGCTAATATAGCATGTTACATACATCCCCGTCCTTTAACTTTTAACTCGTCTGTGTCTTTAAATTCGAAGTGTGCAGATAATATTTAGTCGGATCCAGCTTTTCTTCTTTATTTTTTTTTTTAGAATTATTTTTATTATTTTAACTTTCTTTATTTATTTTAATTTGACCAGAGAGGGACAGAGAGAGAGAGAGAAAGTGAGAAAGCAAGCCGCCTGGTCTGGAACTCGAATCATGGTCAACCATGTGGGATCCAGCACCCTTAACCACCACACCAGCCTTAACCGCCAGCCCACATCTGGCCTCTTTTTTTTTTTTTTTTTTTCTTTTTTTTTTTGGAGAGGTTTTTGCTACAGGGCGCGTGCGCTCGCCAGACAGACAGAGAGAGACAGAGAGATAGAAAGCAGGAAATCACCCCCCAGGGGGGATGGCCACGCCGCAATCCCTTCTCCTCCATTCTCCTCTCGGGATCTTGGGCACGCACGCACACGCGCCCGGCGTGAGTTTAAGCCGCCGGGTCCGGGACTCGAACCGTGGTCGACTACGTGGGAGTCCAGCGACATAGCCATTACGCTAACTGCTGGCTGGCCTCTTTTTTTTGACAGGTTTTTGCTATAGGGCACATGCGCTTTCCAGAAAGAAAGAGACAGAGAGACAGAAAGCAAGTAATCACCCACCAGGGGGAATGGCCACGTTGCAATCCCTTCTCCTCCATTCTCCTCTCAGGATCTTGGACACGCACGCACATGCACCTGGCATGAGTTTAAGCCACCGGGTCCAGGACTCGAATAGCAGTCCACTACATGGGAGTCCAGCAACATAGCCATTACGCCAACTGCTGGTCTCCCCGTCTCTATTATTGACTTATTGATATTACTCATTTATTTGTTTATTTCACAGTTGCTCTAAGATTGAACATACTTGTTAACTTCTTACTGTCTATTTTCGTATGATATGTAAGGCACACGTACGGTGTATAATGGACAACAGTTTATTCCCACTCCCCTCTTCTCTGTGCTGCTCTTGGTACGTATTTATTGCTCATGTAGGTCACCATTTTTGCCTTAATATGCCAGCAATCATTTCAAGAAATTAAACAATTGAAAGGTCACATATATCCTATTTCTTTTTCTTTTTAAATTTTATTCATTGTCTTTATTTTATTTACTTATTTATTTTTTGAAGTTGACTAGAGAGAGAGAGAGAGAGAAAGAAAGTGAGAAAGCGAGCTGCCAGGTCCAGGACTTGAACCATGGTCAGCTACGTGGGAGTCTAGCTGCCCTAACCACCATGCCACCTGCAGGCCCCCCATATATCCTATTTCTACCACTCTGTCATTTAATCTCTTCATAGATCCAAGTTTCCATTTAGTATCATTTTCCTTCTACCTAAAAAATCTTCTTTAACATATCTGATAGGTGTGTGGATGACAAATTTTGTCAGCTTAATTTTTTTTAATCTGAAAAATATATTTCCCTCTCTCTTTTTTTTTTCTTTTTTCCTATTTGCTGGAGCTCACAGGATAGATACAGGCAGACAGACAGACGGAGAAGGTGAGAAAGCACCCCTGGGGGGAAGGCCAGGCTGCAATCCCCTCCATTCTTCTGGGATTTGGGGCATGCACGCACATGCTGTGTCTGGGATTCAAACCACACAGCAGCCACATGGGATCCAGCCACCTTAACCACCACTCCACCTGCTGGCCCTATATTTATTTCTCTTTCATTGTCGAAGGTTCCTTTTTTCTGAATATGGGATGTTAGGATTACTTTTATTTTATTTTAGCACTTAAGAATATTGTCCCAATGCCTTCTGGCTTATGTTTTCTTGCAAGAAGTCAGGGATTATTCCTATCCTTGTCGTGATCCAAACCACAAACAAAATAATAAACAAACACAATGTGAAACTGTCCCGACCCGCAGGACAGTGGAACAGGTTTCCTGAGGGAAGGAGCGAGAGACAGGATGAATGAACACGGAGACGACACAGTGTTACAACTCTTCAGGGTCGTCAGTTTATTGTGGGCCAGGGATTGTGGTTATATACATGTTGGTGGGTCGTGATTGGTTGTTAAAAGGTGGGTTATGATTGGTTGCCTTATAGATCGATCATAAGGTGCCGGATAGTATGGTTTTGAAGGGGAGGTTTTGAAGGGGAGCCAATTGTGGCCTTTGGCATTGTGTAATTGTTTGCTCACTGAGAAATCGAAACTTAAAGGTTTCCTTAAAATGGCGATAGTATAAGACTCATAAAATGGCCTCGGCGGACTCGCTGATGTGCAGTTTCCCACATGAAACGCAGAGGTGGAACAGGCAGACAAGACTTTTTTTTTCAACAGAGATTTTTGCTGTAGGGCATGTGCATTCACCGGAGATGGAGAGAGAAGGAGAGACAGAGAGCAAGAATGGTCATGCCACAATCCCTTCCCCGTTCTCCTTTCAGGATCTTGGGCACACATGCACATGTGCCCAGTATGAGTTTTAAGCTGCCAGGTTTAGGACTCGAACTGCGGTTGACTACGTGAGAGTCCAGCTACATAACCATCATGCCATCTGCTGGTCCCAACAGACACGACTTTAAAACAGCTACCATGGGGGGACCAGCAGTTAGCGTAATGGCTATGTTGCTGGGCTCCCATGTAGTCGACCACGGTTTGCGTCCTGGACCCGGTGGCTTAAAACTCATGCCGGGTGCATGTGCGTGTGTGCCCAAGATCCCAAGAGGAGATTGGAGAAGGAATTGTGGCGTGCCCATCCCCCCTGGGAGGTGATTTCTCACTTTCTTTCTCTCTGTCTCTCTCTGTCTGTCTGGTGAGCGCACGCACCCTATAGCAAAAACCTCTTCCCCCCCCCCAAAAAAAACAGCTATCATGGGGCTAGAAGATGGCATACTGATTACATTGCTGTACTCCCACATGACTGACCATGGTTCAAGTCCCAGACCCAGTGGTTTGAAAATCACACTGGGTGTGTGTGTATGTGTGTGTGTGTGTGTGTGTGTGTGTGTCCAAGATCCTGGGAGCAGAATGGAAGAGAAGGGATTGCAGTGTGGTTATCCCCTCTGGAGGATGATTTCTTACTTTCCCCCTCACTGTCTCTCTCCAGCAAGAACACATGCCTTATGGCAAAAAACCTCTTTTGAAAAAAAGCTATAAAAAATGTTTCAAGATGAAAAGAAACATGAACACGGGGCTGGCAATGGCATGGTAGTTAAGGGCACTGGACTCCCACATGGTGGACCATGGTTCAAGTCCTGGACCTGGCAACTTGCTTTCTCACTTTCCCTCTCTCTCTCTCGTTCCGTCCCTCTCTGGTCAAATTAAAATAAGAAAATAAATAAAGTTAAATAAAATAATTCTTTTTAAAAATTTCAGAAAAAAGAAGCATGAACACGATAACTAGAGAAATGGTAAATATAAAATGAAACTTTATAGGTGAATATATAATATCTGAAATGAAATTTGTACTGAATGAGATTAACAGTAGATATACACTACAGAATTTAAAAAAATTAGAACTATTTAATTTTATTAATTATTATTATTATTCAATTTGACCAGAGAGAGAGAAAGACAGAGAGAGAGGGAAAGTGAGAAAGCAAGCCACTGAGTCTAGGACTTGAACTGTAGTCAATCGTGTGGGAGTCCAACACCTTAACCACCCTGCCACCTGCGAGCCCCATACATTACAGAATTTTAAAACTCAATAAAGTAAAAATATAGCAACAGAAGCTCTAATTGGTGAATGTTACTCCACAGGTCAGTGAAATTCCGCAGGACAGTGAAATTCTTCAGTCTCTTTTTGTCTGCACTACAGGTTGAATAGTTTCATCTCTACAAATTCCGTTTAGTTCTTTTCATATCTTTCAGTTCTTTCCTTGTTATGTTCATGTTTTCTCCTAGCTTGGGGTCTTCTTTTTCTGCTTCTTCATGTGTCCAGTAATTTTTAATTTTATGCTGGACATTTTTAATATGACTTTTTTGAGTGCAGAATTTTGTTGTTTTTCCCTAAAAATATTGAACTTTATTCTTGCAGAAAGTTAAGCTACTAGAGGATCAGCTTGATCCTTCAAGATTTTTTTTTAGAATGATTTATTTAATTTTATTTATTCATTTATTTATCTTAATTTGACCAGAGAAAGACAAACACAGAGAGAAGGAAAGTGAGAAAGCAATCCACCAGGTCCAGGACTCGAACTGTGGTCAGCCATGTAGGAATGTCCAGCACCCTAATCCACACCACCTGCTGGCCCCTTAACATTTGTTTTTATTTTTTATTTTTTCGAAGAATTATTTAGGTACCGACAGATGGCATAATGGTTACATCACTAGACTCCCATGTAATTGACCATGGTTCAAGTCCCATACCTAGCAGCTTGAACTCACACTGGGTGAATGTGCATGGATGACCAAAATCCTGAGAGGAAAAGGAGGGAGAGGGGATTGCAATATAGCCATCCCCCGGGGGGTGATTGTCTCTCTGTCTCTCTCCGTCTGTCTGGCAAGTGCACACAATCTAAAAAATAGAAAAAGAATTATTTATTTAATTTTAAAATTTTATTTATTTATTTTAAATTTGTCACAGGGAATGTGCACTCACCAGAGAGAGAGAAAGTGAGAAACCAAGCCACCAGGTCTGGGACTTGAGCCTTGGTCATCCATGCGGGAGTCCAGTGCCTTAACCACCAAACCTCTTGCTGGCCCCCCAAGACATTTTTTTTTTTTTTTTTTTTTTTTTGGAGAGGTTTTCTCTATAGGGCGCGTGCGCTCGCCAGACAGACAGAGAGAGACATAGAGACAGAAAGCGAGAAATCACCCCCCAGGGGGGATGGCCACGCCGCAATCCCTTCTCCTCCATTCTCCTCTCGGGATCTTGGGCACGCACGCACACGCGCCCGGCGTGAGTTGTAAGCCACCGGGTCCGGGATGTGAACCGCGGTCGACCACGTGGGAGTCCAGCGACATAGCCATTACGCTAACTGCCTGTTCCCAACATTTTTTAGGCATTTGTGGTTTTTGCTTTTTTGTTTTCTCTTTTGTTTTTTTTGTTTTTTTTTTTCAGATTTTTGCCATAGGGCTTATGAGCTCGTTGGAGAGACAAGAGAGAAACGGAAAGAGGGACAGTGAGAAATGACCCCCAAGGGAATGGCTACACCTCAATCCCTTCTCCTCCATTTCCTCTCAGGATTTTGACCCCAGTGTGCATTTCAAGCTGCCAGGTCTGAGACTCCAACCAGGTCGACTATGTGGGAGTCCAGTGCCTCAAAACCACGCCACCTGCTGGCCTCTTTAAGTGTTTTTAGGGCAAATCTACAGTAAGTATTACTCTGGACTAACTCGTGGCTGCTGATCGAATGCGGTCACGGCCTTTTCACTCCGGGCGCTCAGCGTCGCTCTGCCTCGCGGGAGCCCTGATAACTGTTCCGCCTGTAATCCTGTAATCCCTCGGTCATTATCGCTCCGTCCTGTGGCGTTCACCTCGTATGGGAGGACCTTGAGACGTTCATGGAAGGGCTGGCCCACAGTGCAGTGGCTAAGCACAGTGCCTGGGCAGCTGGACCTCACATAGCCAGCTGCGGTTCAGACCAGCCATGGAGACGGAAACGTGCTGGATGCATGAGCACGCACGCCCGAGACCCTGACCGGAGGGGAAGTGGAGGAGAGAGGACTGCAGCACGACCGACCCCCAGGAGTGCTGGCTTGCTCTGTCTCTCTGGCAGGTGCATGTGCCCTCTAGCAGTAAAACGATTTTAAAGTTAATGAAAGAGTGGAGTTAAAATATGAAGAAATTTTGATGCAAAAATAATTTTGAAATCCATGCGTAGTTTTCTCTCCTTCTTATTTATTTATTTATTTATTTATTTTCAGAGAGGTTTTCGCTATAGGGCGCATGCCCTCGCCGGAAAGACAGAGAGAGACAGAGAGACAGAAGGCGAGAAATCACCCCCCGGGGGGATGGTCACACCGCAACCCCTTCTCCTCCATTCTCCTCTCGGGATCTTGGGCACGCATGCACACACACCTGGCGTGAGTTTAAGCCACTGGGTCTGGGACTCGAACTGTGGTCGACTACATGGGAGTCCAGCAACAAAACCATTACGCCAACTGCTGGTCCTTCTCCTTCTTTTTTAAGCTGCCAAAGAGTGCATACACTTGCTCACTTGCTAGAGGAGACAGAGGGGGAGGAGAAGAGGCGCCCCTCCACAGGGCACTGGGATTCCGCAGTCACCTCTCTTCTTTTCACCATCCCATGGAGATTTGGGATCTCTCACATGTGCCCAACCTGTTTCCCACGCCTCCAGGGCTGGGACTCAAACTGCAGTCGGCCATGTGGGATCTGGCTCCCCTTAACTTCCATGCCACGGGGCTGACCCAGTTTTCATAATATGCATTTCCCGTGAGCATCATGAAGACCCTCCGAACATGTGCAACTTTGCGTTCAGCAACAGATCCAGGGAGGGGTCTCTGCATCTTCTGGAACCTCTTCTTTTTTTCTTTTTTCTTTTTAAAGAGAGTTTTTTTGCTATGGGTGCGTGCACTCACCAGAGAGACAAAAAGGAAGAAATCACCTCCCAGGAGGGATGGTCAGGCCGCAATTCCTTCTCCATTCTCCTCTCAGGATTTTGGGCATGCACACGCGTGCCCAGTGCGAGTTTAAGCCGCCAGGTCTGGGACTTAAACCGCTGTGGACTACATGGGAGTCCAGAGACACAGCCATTACGCCGTCGCTGGTCCCTGGAGCCCTTTCTTCGCATACCGTCCTCTCCGCTGCTCTGCCCTGTGAACTCAGCTTCTTGACCTCCCCCAAACTCCACTCTGCGTCCTCAACTCAGAGGCCAGCTCTGCCCTGGGTTCATTTCCTGGTCTGTGATCTTGAGAGTTTCCCCAGGCAGAAAGCCAAGGTGACTGTTTGCCTTTTCTCCAGAATCATTTTCCTGTACGGCTGGTCTGCAGCTGGTTTTGAAATACGTGTATACTGGGTTAGCACAGTCGTACAGGTCTTGATAATGGGAGGGCAAAGGCAGTCCCCATTTCTGGCTTTTGGCCAATTTTTCGTGGCCAGCGGCCAGAAGTCACCTGTCTACCTGGCTCCCCAGGGTGCTGACACGCAATGAATGGGAGGAGCGCCAGCGGGGCCAGCACTGTGAGGTCTTGTCTTTGTGCACTTTCAAGTGAGTTCCCAGGACATCTTCATATTCGCTTCATCCTTCATCCCCTGCTGGGAAGGCGATAAATGGATTCTTTTTTTCCCCCCTTTGGAGAGGTTTTTACTATAGGGCACATGCACTTGCCAGAAAGACAGAGAGACAGACAGACAGAAAGCAAGAAATCACCCCTCCCCCCCAGGGGAGATGGCCACACCGCAATCCCTTCTCTTCCATTCTCCTCTCGGGATCTTGGGCACGCACGCACACACGCCCCGGCCTGAGTTTAAGCCACCGGGTGAGGGACTTGAACTGCATTCGACTACATGGGAGTCCAGTGACATAGCCATTTGCCAACCTCTGGTCCCAATGAAGGGATTCTTATTCCTCTCTCAGACACAAACTCTGCGACCAGGAAGCTGGGACTTTCCTGAGACAGGATGGTTGATAGCAAGGTCTGCCTGAGAGGGAAGTCCGGGCTTCAGACCCTAGTGCGCAGACGTCATGGTGGGAAGGGGCTCCGGGGACCAGCAGATGGCCTGGAAGGACAGGCCTGAGAGCGAGCCGGGGTCCCCTCCCTGAGCCAGGCCCAAGGTTTTCTCCACAGGCTCCGCTGCCCTCATCCTACAGGGTGTCTGTCCACCCAGCTGGGGAAAGGGTGTCCGTCCACCCTGCTGGGGAAAGGGGCTCGAACAGGCGGGGCCATCCCCCTCCCCACCCCACTCCTCCAGAGCTCTCACCCTTCCCACCTGCACGCGGGGTCCTGCCCCGCGGGGCTCTGTGCCTGCACGCGGGGTCCTGTCCCGCGGGGCTCTGTGCCTGCCCGCGGGGTCCTGTCCCGCGGGGCTCTGTGCCTGCACGCGGGGTCCTGTCCCGCGGGGGGCTCTGTGCCTGCACGCGGGGTCCTGTCCCGCGGGGCTCTGTGCCTGCACGCGGGGGTCCTGTCCCGCGGGGCTCTGTGCCTGCACGCGGGGTCCTGTCCCATCGTCGGGGCTCTGTGCCTGCACGCGGAGTCCTGTCCCGCGGGGCTCTGTGCCTGCACGCGGGGTCCTGTCCCATCGTCGGGGCTCTGTGCCTGCACGCGGAGTCCTGTCCCGCGGGGCTCTGTGCCTGCACGCGGGATCCTGTCCCATCGTCGGGGCTCTGTGCCTGCACGCGGAGTCCTGTCCCGCGGGGCTCTGTGCCTGCACGCGGAGTCCTGTCCCGTGGGGCTCTGTGCCTGCACGCGGAGTCCTGTCCCGCGGGGCTCTGTGCCTGCACGCGGGGTCCTGTCCCATCGTCGGGGCTCTGTGCCTGCACGCGGAGTCCTGTCCCGCGGGGCTCTGTGCCTGCACGCGGGGGTCCTGTCCCATCGTCGGGGCTCTGTGCCTGCACGCGGAGTCCTGTCCCGCGGGGCTCTGTGCCTGCACGCGGAGTCCTGTCCCGCGGGGCTCTGTGCCTGCACGCGGGGTCCTGTCCCATCGTCGGGGCTCTGTGCCTGCACGCGGAGTCCTGTCCCGCGGGGCTCTGTGCCTGCACGTGGAGTCCTGTCCCATGGTGCTCTGTGCCTGCACGCGGAGTCCTGTCCCATGGTGCTCTGTGCCTGCACGCGGAGTCCTGTCCCGCGGGGCTCTGTGCCTGCACGCGGGGTCCTGTCCCATCGTCGGGGCTCTGTGCCTGCACGCGGAGTCCTGTCCCGCGGGGCTCTGTGCCTGCACGTGGAGTCCTGTCCCATGGTGCTCTGTGCCTGCACGCGGAGTCCTGTCCCATGGTGCTCTGTGCCTGCACGCGGAGTCCTGTCCCGTGGGGCTCTGTGCCTGCACGCGGGGTCCTGTCCCATCGTCGGGGCTCTGTGCCTGCACGCGGAGTCCTGTCCCGCGGGGCTCTGTGCCTGCACGTGGAGTCCTGTCCCATGGTGCTCTGTGCCTGCACGCGGAGTCCTGTCCCATGGTGCTCTGTGCCTGCACGCGGAGTCCTGTCCCGTGGGGCTCTGTGCCTGCACGCGGAGTCCTGTCCCGTGGTGCTCTGTGCCTGCACGCAGAGTCCTGTCCCGTGGGGCTCTGTGCCTGCACGCGGAGTCCTGTCCCGTGGGGCTCTGTGCCTGCACGCGGAGTCCTGTCCCGTGGGGCTCTGTGCCTGCACGTGGAGTCCTGTCCCATGGGGCTCTGTGCCTGCATGTGGAGTCCTGTCCCGTGGAGCACCTCCGCAGCCTGGGCTGCCCTGTCTCCTGC
The DNA here is from genome assembly GCA_026018925.1 of Tupaia tana. Lineage (NCBI taxonomy): Eukaryota > Metazoa > Chordata > Mammalia > Scandentia > Tupaiidae > Tupaia > Tupaia tana. The sequence goes on from JAKSZU010000006.1 coordinate 109,372,471, forward strand.
CTGGTTCTCACAGCACTCTATGTGACCCCTTCTCTGGCATCATGCTCCCTCTGGGTAGAGTCGCCTGGGTGGGTGCCCTCTCCCCTCAGCTGCAAAACCCAAGGGAAGATTTAGTCCATGATAAGGCATGGGTGCCCAAAACCCTGAGAGAGGAGTGGAGGAGAAAGAATTGCAGGACAGCGTCCCCTGGGGAGGCTTCTCACTCTCTCTGCCTCCCGCTGGTGAGCTCCTGTACCCTATGAAGAACTGAAGAATTAGTGCCTTAGAAATCTGGAGCTGGGACCAGCAGTTGGCATAATGGCTATGTCTTTGGACTCCCATGTAGTCGACCACGGTTCGAGTCCTGGACCCGGTGGTTTAAACTCATGCCAGGCGTGTGCGTGCGTGCCCAAGATCCCAAGAAGAGAATCGAGGAGAAGGGACTGTGGTGTGGCCATCCCCTCTGGAGGGTGATTTTTTGCTCTGTCTCTCTCTGTCTCTCTGGCGAGTGCACGCGCCCTATAGCAAAAATCTCTCCCCCCCCAAAAAAAGAAATCTGGAGCTGCCTGATACTCCTCCCTGCACTAAGGCAAGGCCTTGGGCAAAATGGGCTTCCACTGAAGAACGGGTGGTGTCTGGGAAGAGGAGAGAGCCAGCAGGCACCGATGCTTAGCTGTCGGAGGACTGCGGCCACAGAATGGCACCTCACTCCCTTGGCCTCAGATGTTTTTAAAGAATTATTTGACTTAACTTCATTTATTTATTTATTTATTTTATTTATTTTAATTTGACCAGAGAGAGACAGAGTGAAAGAGAAAGAGAGAGAGAAAAGGAAAGTGAGAAAGCAAACCACCAGGTCTAGGACTCGAACCACTGTCGGCCATATGGGAGTCCAGTGCCCTTAACCACCACACCACCTGCCAGCCCCCAGATGTCTCACTTTTAAAATAACGTGGTAAGGGGTACAGCCCCATAGCCCAGTGGTTGGGGAAGCCAGATTCCACATGGCTGTCCACAGTTTTAACCCTATTCCAGGATGTTTTTTTTTGTTTTTTGTTTGTTTGTTTTTTTGTTTTCTTGTTTTTTTGTTTTTTGCATTTCCCCAAAATCCCAACTGGATGGAGAAATGGAGAAGTAACTGTGGTGTACGCATGCTGCATTGGAGGTATTTTCTCTGGCAAGCACTCTCTGGTAATTAAAAAGTTTTAAAAATTTAAAAAGATATAGTTAAGTATTCGGTTAAATTGTATATATGTGTGTGTGTGTGTGTGTTTATATATACATATCTAACTTATGCATACATGTAGAGATATATTATTCGATATACTTTTTCTACACGTGTATATAATCAACAATAAAATGTTTCAAATTAAGAGTGTTGGGACCAGCAGGTGGCGTGGTGGTTAAAGCTGGGCACTCCCACATGGCCAACCAGGGTTCGAGTCCTGGACGTGGTGGCTCGCTTTGTCACTTTCTCTCTCTTTCTCTGTGTCTCTCTCTGATTGGACTAAAATAATAAATGAATGAATAAGTTAAAAAAAAAAAAAAAGAGTGTAGAGCGAGGTCATTTCTCGGTCTCTTAGCTACGACATAGACGTCCCTAAAGCTGTGGTTCTCGGTAATTGGAGGAGAGCAGAGGAAAGTCGAGGACAGCAGAGCCAGCAGGGGTTCGGCTTTCCTGGTCCAGGGTGCAGGTGTACAGCCGCCCCTCTGCGCGAGCCCACAGGAGTGGAGGCCCCGCTGACTCCAGGACGCCAGTGCAGGCGTCCACGTCCACCACATCTGCCCTTTTCCCAGCCCCGGCACCCTAAAATTATCCCCGATTTTAACGTAACAAAATGTCCAGAAAGGGCTTCCTTACGTTGAGTTCCTTCACCTCCCATCCCTCTGAGGTCTCCTTCCACAAGCCAGCCATAAACTCCTGCAGGCACACGGGAAGAGCCAGGCAGGAGGGACGAAGAGGGAGCCTGATTCCACACTGCCTCGCCGTCTTACACACATCCCGTCTACACAGTGTGGGTTGCCGTTTGACACATTGCTTAAAAATATTCTCCTTCTGCTTGCTGCCAGCTCGTCCTCACCCCCACCCCTGGGGCTGACCTAAGGGTGACCTGGTGTGGGAGCAGTCGCGTCACCAACCCTGGGGCTGCTCCAGTTTGAACGCTAATGCTCAGTTCTTTGACATTGTTATTTTGTGTAATTCCCCCAGAGAATACCCTTATCAAATAGACTCACGTGAAACTCAGGAATGGGTGGATGGATGGCCCGTGGAAGAGGTGGTAGGGATGTAGCCAAGTGACAAGAAGGAAGCAAAATAATGCCATATGAAATGTGACTAAACTGGCCCTTGGGTCAGCAGGTGGTGTGGTGGTTAAGTGCACTGGACTCCCACATGGCTGACCATGGTTCGAGTCCTAGATGTGGCTGCTTGCTTTCTCACTTTCCCTCTCTCTCTCTCTTGCTCTGTCTTTCTCTGATCAAATTAAAATAAGTAAGTAAAGTTAAATAAAATAATTATTTAAAAAAAAAATAGACTGGCTCTTAAAGGTAACTTGCTGGGGCCAGCAGGTGGCATGGTGGTTAAGGTGCTGGATTCCCACATGGCTGACCATGGTTTGCATCTTGAACCCAGCAGCTTGAAAAACATGTCATTTCTTAATTTTTTTTTTTTGTATGTATGGCCAAAATCCTGAGAGGAGAATGGAGGAGAAGGTACTGAGGCGTGGCAATGAGGGTTGATTTCTCACTTTTTCTCTCTCTGTCTCTTTCCAGCTAGCACACGTACCAAACAGCAAAATCCTAAAACAAAAACAAAAACAGACCAGTTGTGACAAAAATCATTCACAACAGGTTTTGTTTTCTTTTCTTTTTTTTTTTTTTTTGGCATGGGGGAGATTTTTGCTATAGGGTACGTGCACTCATTGGAGAGACAGAGACAGAGAGACAGAAAGCGAGAAATCACCCCCCAGGAGGGATGACCATGCTGGAATCCCTTCTCCTTCATTGTCCTCTTGGGACTTTGGGCATGCAAGCACGTGTGCCCAGCATAGTTTATGCCACCGGGTCTGGGACTCGAACCGCAGTCAACAATGAGGGAGTCCATCAATATAACCATTATGCCATCCACTGGTCCCCAGGACAGTTCTACATGAAAAATCTCAAGCTGGGCCTTCAGACCACAGCCAAGAGCAGGTATGAGTAAAAAAAAAAAAAAAATGGAAAGAGACGCTGGCCGTGAGGGCACAGTGACCCTGTGCCCGGCTGCTCTGGTCCCGCCAGTGCTCAAGTGGCTCCGAGGAGCATGGAGGCCCCTCACCTTGCTCATCTCTTTCCCTAGCGAGTCTGAACACTCCTCAGTTCTCCATCTTCCCAGGCCAGCGTTTCCTGAGCCAAGCTACCTGTCCTTTCTGCCAGCACTGGCCGCGAGCACCGGCCTGCCTGCGGTGGGCAGCGGGACTCAGGTCCGGTCAGCGAGCAGGCCCACGGCCAGTCCAGCTACAGGGAGGCCGGGAAATAAACCGGCAACCGTGTGGGTAAGCAGGCGTGCTCCAGAGCCAGACTGCCATGGTCCGAGTCCCTGCTCTGCGGTTACCAGGCAGCCCCGAGTGAGCCACTGGACCACTCGGTACCCCAGTTCCTGTCCGAAAAAGGGCATGAGTGAACACCCGCCTCCTAGGAGCACTGTGACTGCTGAAAGGACGAATGGTGACAACATGCTGCAATCAGAGCTCAGCTGTCCCTCCAGTGTCTGGTGTTGGAATTGGTCTTAGGGGTGGCGATCGGATGTGCTCCAGGAATTCATGAACTGGGTATGAAGTGAGAACGTAATGCCCTCGCAGTGTCGCAGGGCAGGCCATTGGGTACAATGAGGTCACTGGGGTGGGGCCTCCGTGACTGCGTCATGGCGGGGATACGAGCAGAGGGAAGGGACCAGCAGCAGAGAGAGTCACGTGGATGCAGAGCACTCTGCCGGAAGTTCTGCCTCTGCCGTCTCGTGACGCCCGCTGTCTTCCCCGTAAACGCTGTTCATTTGTATGTCACCAGCCTCGGGCTTTTGGGGTGGCATCGCAGGAGGGACTGGGACACGAGTGCTCAGGAGGGCACCTGGCGCACAGCCTCGGTGGCACTTCAGGAGTGGCACGTACCGGACTGGAGAGCTGGAAGGCCCCAGGCCCACCTGGCCCACCTGGCCCACCTGCCCACCTGGCCCACCTGCCCACCTGGCCGACCAGCCAGTGACTCTGATCCAGTCAACCTGAAACTCGCCAGGTGCATGGGCTTGCCCAAGACTGACTAGCTGGAGGCCTGGAGGCCTGGGAGAAGGGACTGCAACATGATAAGACCCTGTGGAGGGAGCCTCTCTCTCATAAAATAAACATTAAAAAAAAAAACAACACCTGGGGCAAGCAGGTGGCTTGGTGGTTAGGGTGTTGGATCCTACATGGCTGGCTGCCAGTTTGCGTCTTAGAGTCAGAGGCTTGAGAATCATGTTCATAGCGTGAGCGTGCACGCCCAGTCTCAAGAGGAGAATGGGGACTGCAGCATGGCCACCTCCCCTCCCCCGCCTTGGGTGAATTCTCACTTTCCCTCTCTGTCTCTCTCTTTCTGTCTCTGATCTCTGGTGAGCACGTGTGCCCTATAGCAGAAAACAACAAAAAAGCCTGGAGTGGTGGGTGCTCTGCTCTGAAAAGTTTTTCCATTGTCATCATCTCTGCTGACAGGAGTTGGGGAGACCTTCCCCTCCCCAAGTCAAGTCCTGAGACATCGAAAATTCTAGAGAACATCATTTTCAGGTGACTTATTGAGTGCATTTTCTCATTTGTGAAGTAGAAAATGAGGCTTAGAGAGGGGATATCGTGGGGCCAGCAAGTGATTTGGGGATTAATGTGCTGGATTCCCACATGGCTGAATGCAGTTCGAGTCCCGGACCTGGCAACCAGAAAATCATGCCAGGTTCATGTGCGTGCATGCCCAAAACCCTGAAAGAAGGATGGAGAAGAAGGGATTACAACATGGCCATCCCCTCGGGAGGTGATTTCTGTCTCCCTCTCTCCAGTGAGCGCACACGACCTATAGCAAATATCTCTCTTCAGAAAGAAAGAAAGAAAGAAAGAAAGAAAGAAAGAAAGAAAGAAAGAGAGAGAGAGAGAGAAAGAAAGAAAGAAAGAAAGGAAAAACAGGGACCAGCAGCTAGTGTAATGGCTATGTTGCTAGATTCCCATGTAATTGACCAAGGTTCGAGTCCCGGACCCAGTGACTTAAACTCACGCCAGGCACATGTGCGTGCGTGCCCAAGATCCCAAGAGGAGAATGGAGGAGAAGGGATTGCAGCGTGGCCATCCCCCCGGGGGGTGATTTCTCGCTTTCTGTCTCTCTGTCTCTCTCTGTCTCTCTGGCAAGTGCACATTCCCTATAGCGAAAACCTCTCCAAAAGATAAAAGAAAGGAGAAAGAAAGAAAGAAAGAAAGAAAGAAAGAAAGAAAGAAAGAAAGAAAGAAAGAAAAAAAGATTTATTTTATTTTATTTATTATTGTTTTTTAACTTGCCATAGGGCACATGCACTACCGGAGACAGAGGAGTAGAGAAGCCAAACCAGCAGTCCAGGACTCTAACTGCAGTTGGCCATGTGGGATCCGTCCGCCTTAACCTCCCACCACAGGCTGACCCAGGCTTCAGATCGCAATGGGACTTTTTGAAAAGTTCTCTACCCCATAATGAGGCACTGCTTTAAAAAATGTGGTCTGAACTGAAACATAAAAGGTTTCCATTTAAACTATGGTGGTAGAATTCCACCCCTTCCAGGGACCAGCAGGTGGCATGGTGGTTAAGGCACTGGACACTCCCACATAGCCAACCACGGTTCGAGTCCCAGACCTGGTGGCTTGTTTTCTCACTTTCTCTCTTTCTCTGTGTCTCTCTCTGATCAAATTAAAATAAAATAAAATGAATGAATGAATAAAATTAAATAAATAATTATTAAAAAAAAAAAAAAGAATTCCACCCCTCCCTCACTGTAGTATTCTGAAAAGAACAGACAGTTCTCTTCCGGACACACGCAGGACGGGCTCCATGGCACACGGTGCTGTGCTGCCCAGGGAGCCACGTGGGAGATCACCGTTGGGTTCCCAGCAGGGGTAGGCCCAGGAGCCCGGCTGCCTGGGAAGGCTGAGGGGTGAGGATCTCAGTGTGAGACCCTGTTGCAGGTGCTTGACTTTCTCTCTGTATGTCTCTCTCTGTCTCTCACTCTCTTGGAATAAATCAACTTTAAAAATCAAAACGATGCTGGCCAGCCAGTGGCATGGGGGTGAAGGCATCTAGATCTCACACAACTGGCCTTCTGGTTGTGGTCCCAGACCTGGCAGCTTGGAAAATGGCCAGACACATGCACTTGGGTGCTCAGAATCCTGAGAGGAGAGTGGAGAAGGAGGGGTTGCAGCATGGCCATCCCCACTGGGGGGTGATTTCTCACTCTCCCGCTCTCTGTCTCTCCAGTGAGTGCACATGCCCTATAACAGAATTTAAAACATACATATAGAAATAACTTTTCTTGAAACAGAGATTTTTGCTATCTCTCTCTTACCAGAGGGAGCTAGAAAGCAAGAAGTCGCCCCCTGGGGGGATGGCCATGCCACAATCCTTTCTCCTCCATTCTCCTGAGATTTTGTGCGCACATGCATATGCAGCCAGCATAAGTGTCAAGTCGCCAGGTCCAGGACTCAAACTGCAGTCAACCATGTGAGAGTCCAGCGCCTTAAGCACTACACCAGCTGCTGGTACCAACATATGAACACCTTTAAACATTCAAATATGCATTCACATATAGACTTTGGGACCTAGAAAGCATTTCTCCCATCCAATCTCTGAACTGATTCATAGACTGTTTAAAGGACTTGTTTGCTTCCTTTTTTTTTCTTTTTTTTTTTTTTTTGGAGAGGTTTTTGCTATAGGGCGCGTGTGCTCACCAGACAGACAGAGAGAGACAGAGAGATAGAAAACGAGAAATCACCCCCCAAGGGGGATGGCCACGCCGCAATCCCTTCTCCTCCATTCTCCTCTCGGGATCTTGGGCATGCACCCACACGCGCCCGGCATGAGTTTAAGCCACCGGGTCCGGGATGCGAACCACAGTTGACTACGTGGGAGTCCAGCGACATAGCCATTATGCTAACTGCCGGTCCCTGTTTTATTTATTTATTTATTTAGTAGTTTACTATAGGGTCTTATACTTCCCAGAAACAGACAGAGAGAGAGAGAGATAAATAACCTGGAGAGAGGGGAAGTGAGAGCTCACGCCGTGGGGGCGGTAGCCATGCAGTCCCTTCCCTTGCCCTCTCAGGACCTGGGCATGCACACACGTGTGCCCAGTCCAAGTCGCGGGCTCCGACTCCAGCTGTGTGATTGGTCACGTGGGTCCAGTTACCTTAACCCCACCCACCTACTGGCCCTCTGTTAGGATTTTAAATGTCATGTCATGAATTGTTTTATTTTTAGAGAGAGATTTTTGCTATAGGACACGTACATTCACCAGAGAGTCAGAGACAGAGCGACAGAGAGCGAGAAATCATCCCCCCCCCCGCCCCCACAGGGAGTATGGCCACACTGCAATCTCTTCTCTTCCCTTCTCCTCTCAGGACTTTGGGCACCCGTGCACACATGCCGGTGTGAGTTTTAAGCTGCCGGGTCCAGGATTTGAACCATGGTTGACTACGTGGGAGTCCAGTGATGTAATCATTATGCCATCTGCTGGTCCCATCATGAGTTGGTTTCTACGCAGAAAGCAAATGCAGTTGTTTCTAGGGTTACAGGCAGGCATTCTCTGGGGACTACAGCCAGATCCTAAGCTGAGGTCGCCCAGCTCTTGGCCTTTGTGATGCTCAGAGAGCTTTCTGCACGTGGACTGAAGTCAAGGCCTGCTCACATCCAGACCCTGCAGGCTTGCCCCAGGTGGAGTTCTTGCTCCCCAACCTCCAGTGGGTCCAGAGGTCACCTGCTAATGAAGCAGCCGTTCCAGCTGTCCTGGAGTGGGGGTGCAACCTGATGAAGGCAAGGAGGTGTGGAGCCTAACTCACACGTGGGCCATGTCTTAAGAGTGCAGACCGTGAGGCGGTACATGCGTGCAAAGTGCAGTAATGAATTGGTAGGTGAGACCCGTCAGCTCCCCGCTGCCCTTCTGGAACATTAGGTCTCTCCCTAGGATAGGCGGTCTCAGCTGGTGGGAGTCCTCTGAAAGTGATGTTGGATCTCCAAAGTGTTGGAGGAAGGGAGGCTTTCGATTTTGTTTGTTGGTTTTATTTTTAAGTTTTTTGCCATAGAGCACATGCACTCGCCAGAGAGAGACAGAGAGAGGGAAAGAGAGATCACCCCCAGGGGGGATGGCCACGCCAGTCTCTTCTCCTCTGTTCTCCTCTTGGGACCCTGGGCATCACACCCAGCATGATTTTCAAGCCGCTGGGTCTAGGACTCCAACCCTGGTTAGCCATGTGGAATCTAGCACCTTAACCACCACACCACCTGCTGGCCCAGGGCTTTCAGTTTTTATGAAAACCAAATGAAGGGTTTATCTTCGATCAAGTGACAGCTCTTCATTCACTCCTTTAATGCATATTTATTGAGTGCCTACGAGGTGGCAGCGTGGCGGGAGGGGCGACCTGTGCAGTCACCCAGCACACGGCACTCAGGAGGGCTCTACCCTTGCTTTAATGCTCTGCTCTCACTGTCTCCGAATTAGTCACAGTTTAACGCTCACACTTCTGTGAGTGACGTACAGGGGACAATGGATGTGCACAGCAGCGGGGACACGCCTGCAGTGTGGGTGCCCCCGCCCCTCCCACCCACTCACATGGAGCTTTCTCGATGCCCTGTGAGGACAGGAGTCTGGGGGCCCACAGCACCGGGGCGTGTACACCGCGAAGCTGTGTGGGACTGACCGGTCTGAGAGGCCATCCTTCCCATTACAACCGAAACTTGCTCTGTGGGCGGGAAGGAGGCGATTTCACTTGAGTAAACTCAGGGGACCGTGAGACCCTGTCTCGTGCTTTCTTGCTGGGTTACTTCCAGTATTGCCAGCCCCTCACGCCGAGGTCGAGACACAGAGGGAAAGGGCAGGAACGGGTGGCCCGTAGCTCCTGTCCCCCCCAGGCCCTCCTTCCTTAGCCCTAACCCAGAGGCAGAGGGCGGGTGCAGAGAGAGGAGGGGTGAAGTAGATGGTGAGCTGGTTTTGTGCTCTGTCTACACTGCTGTGGGAAGAGCGAGATAAAAAGAGTACATACGCATGATTCAATTCATGTGACAGCCCAGCTCCAGCAAAACTCATCCCTCATGCTAGAAGTCGGACGGGTGGGCGCCCAGGGCAGAGGTGGGGGTGGCGTGACTACAAAGAGGTGGAGCCGGTACGGATTCTGAGGTAATGGAACCGCTGTGTCTTGATCTTAGCTGTGGTTACACACCAAACACAGTTGTTGAAACCCACGGCATCGCACTCTACAGCGTGTGAATTTTACTGCGTATAAATTATTCCTTACTACATTTTTTAAAAAATTGGGAACCAGCAGTTAGTGTAATGGCTATGTCGCTGGACTCCCACGTAGTCGACCGCGGTTCGCGTCCTGGACCCAGTGGCTTAAAACTCACGCCGGGTACGTGTGCGTGCGTGCCCAAGGTCCCGAGAGGAGAATGGAGGAGAAGGAATTGCGGCGTGGCCATCCCCCCTGGGGGGTGATTTCTCGCTTTCTGTCTCTATGTCTCTCTCTGTCTGTCTGGTGAGCGCACACGCCCTATAGCGAAAACCTCTCAAAAAAAAAAAAAAATTTGAAGCTGTGGGTTTAGATAAGAGTCACTAAAGGAAGAAGACAGAGTTCCCAGAGAAGGGACCCTGGGGCTGCTAATCTCACCAACAGGTAAGAGGTGGTGTTCTCCCATCTTACAGACAAAAACAGACCCAGAGAAGTGAAGTAACTTCCCCAAGGTCGCACAGCGAATAAGCAGCAAAGCTGGGGCTTGAACCCAGGGCCCTCTGGTCATAGACTCAGGTTCTCTTGGCCTCCCTTCAGCCAGGCCTGGCTTATGGCCTAACATGATGACCAAGCAGAGAGGACAGTCCCAGATCCTCATCTTTGAGGGAGAAAGAGAGTGGCCGTGAGGGCCGGGCCTGTTTCTGGAAAACCACACTCTGCTCTTTGGATGTGACGACCTGCTCGTCACCGTCACCACCCACGCAGGCACCTCGCTTGCCAGTATAGGGCCGGTTATGACGAGGACTGCCTGAGCAGGCACACTCACCCCATTCTCAGTAGGAACTCCAGCAAGAGGGCATGCCAGGGCTGGCTGCTCTGCCTGGGCTTGCCAGTCAGCCACGCTGAGATCTGCTTCAGAGGAAAAGCCGTGCCCTGCCCAGAGCCCAGATCTGCCGGAGACGGCATTGGCATGGACCTAGCGCCTCAGCCCTCCCTTCTCGGGAAGTGTGAGCCCAGGACAAGAGCCTCCGGCGCCCTCTCCAGTCCCAGCCCCCATGGTCTGCTCTGTCCCTAGCAGTGACCACAGCCTCCTAACGGCTCGCTCAGCCAGCCATGCCACCCCACTTCTTTGTAATTTTTGTTAAGGTTTTTGCCATAGGGCGCATGTTCTAGTTGGAGAGACAGAGAGCAAGAGAGTGAGAAATCACTCCCTGGGGGGAGGGCCACGCTGCAAGCCCTTCCTTCTCCTCCATTCTCTTGGATTTGGGGCATGCACGCACATGTGCCTGACATAATTTTCAAGCCACCAGATCTGAGACTCAGACTGTGGTCAGCCATATGGGAGTCCAGCACCTTAACTACCACACCATCTGCTGGCTCCTCATCCCCACTTTTTTTTTTTTCCAGAGAGGTTTTTGCTATAGGGCATGTGTACTCACCTGAAAGAGAAAGAAAGAGACAGAGAGCAAGAAATCACCCCCAGGGGGGATGGCCACGCTGCAATCCCGTCTCCTCCATTCTCCTCTCAGGATCTTGGGCACGCATGCACATGCGCCCAGCATGAATTTTAGGCCATCGGGTCCAGGACTCGAACGGCAGTTGACTATGTAGGAGTCTAGTGACATAACTGCTACACCATCTGCTGGTCCCTGCCCTGCACCCCACTTCTAATGGCTCCCCTCACTGCCACCAGAGGGCCTTCCCAGATGAGACTGCTGGTGTTAATCACCTTCAGAAAGTCCTCGGTGGCTCCCCATTGCCCAAGACATGCTTTGCAATATGTAGGCAGTGGTGGCTCATGAAGACAACAGAACACGTCACCTAGCATGAAACTGGCGACAGGGAAATATTGACATGTGTCATGTAGCGTAAGGACACATCTTCCAGCTTCGTAGCTTTGTTCCAGTTAGGTCTACATTTTTCTTTATTTTTAAATTAATTTTTTTCACCCATGAGAAAGAGACAGAGATGCAATTTATGTAACACTCTAGACCTGGGGAAAAATTAATCTTTAGAAGGAGGAAGACAGGCACCCTCAAGAGGGCCTTCACATTGTGCTCCACCCCCATCTCAACCCACCTGACTCACAGGCAGGTGCTCACTACTGGTCTGTACAGGGAGGCCTCAGGATGTGAACCGGGGACCTTTCCATGTGGGTCGAGCATTACGGAGCACTGTGCTATCACCACTGTCTACTCCTGGGTCTACATATTTCTTCATATATTTGTGCACTGACCAGAGCTGTAACATGTAGTTCTTGTTGTGGATCAGACAGAAAGGGTTTGAAAACCTAAATGAGGGAACCAGCAGTTAGTGTAATGGCTATGTCTCTAGACTACCACGTAGTCGGCCGCGGTTCGCGTCCCGGACCCGGTGGCTTAAAACTCACGCCGGGCGCGTGTGCATGCGTGCCCAAGATCCCGAGAGAAGAATGGAGGAGAAGGGACCATCTCCCCTGGGGGGTGGTTTCTCGCTTTCTATCTCTATGTCTTTCTCTGTCTGTCTGGCGAGCGCACGCGCCCTATAGCAAAAACCTCTCAAAAAAAAAAAAAATTAAAAAAAAGAAAAGAAAGAAAGACAACCTAAATGATAGGCCTACTGGCATGGTGGTGGCATGGAGGTTAAGGCTTTAGACTCCCGCATGGTCAACCATGGTTCGAGTACCAGACCAGTTGGCTTATTTTCTCATTTTCACTCTCTGTCTCTCCAGTGAGTAAGTGCATGTGCCTTACAGTAAATTTAATAATAATAATAATAATAATAAATAAAATTTAAATAATTATTTAAAAAGAAAGAATGAAAAGAAGAAAAGAAAAGAAAACCTAAAGGTCATGGCTGGGGTTGGAGATCAGTTACGCTCTTGGTCCCTCGTATGTACGTGCCGCGTCCTGAATTCCAGCCACGCCAGAGTGTCCATCCGAGCCCCCGCTGCCCTCTAGGGGCACCAAGAGGCACCTGCACATCATGTTGTAAACAGGTCACAGCCTGTGTCACGGAGCACATTCTTTTTTTTTTTTTTAGTTGCCACATGGGCACATGTGCTTGCCAGAGAGAGACAGGAAGAGGGAGAAGGCGCCCCTCAATGGCACGCGGTACATTGCAATCCCTTCTCCTCCATTTCTCCATCCTGATGGGATCTGGGCCATGCACTCGTACATGCCCGGTATGCTTTTCAACCCAGTGGGCCTGGGAGTCCAACCTCGCAGTCACATATGTGGGATCCAGCTCCCCTAACCACTAGGCTAAAGGAAACACATCCTTAACACTTCCAGGTCACAGGTCGCTACATAGCACCCGTCCCTGTCTCCACGGGGCTGCCTTTGTGTCTCCCCTAGAGAGCCTTCTGCTCCGACTTGGTAATTCTCTTTCACTTGAAGCTGGAGTTAGTTCCCTCAGAGCAGCCTTTGTGCCTAGAGGAGACTCGCCCAATGTAAGTACAATGTGAACAACACATGCATTTAACTTTTTCCTTTTTGTTTTTAGCTCTTAAGAAAAGGCCCAAGGGCATGTATACATGCCGGAGAGAGAAAAAGCACCCTTCGGCAGGGGCTGGTCATGCCATAGTCTTGTCTCAGTTCTCCACCCATCAGGACCCTAAGCACACATGTGTGTCCAGTGTATTTCTCCAAGTGTGGGAATCGAACTCTGGTCGGCCATGTGGGGTCCACCTTCCTCTATGCAGCATGTAACTACAGGACTATGGGGCCAGCTAATAATTTAAAAATTTCTATTAGTCTCATTACAAATTTTCAAAATAGAATTAATTTCAATGATACATTTATTTGGGGACTAAAAGGTGGTGCGGCAGTAAAATGTGACCCTCTGTGAGACTAAACCACACAGGAAGACTCCGACTTCGTGTCTGGAGACCTACCTGAGGACTCCGAATATGCTCATGCCCACAGTTCAGGGCTGACTGTAGCTACAGGTTCGTGATGTCAAGACACTGTAGGGACACTGTCTCTCTGATGTTCTCTCCCTTTTTGTCTGTCTCACTCAAGGAACAAATAGATAAGCTTTACTTATTTATTTTTAATTTTTTTAAAAATTTATTTATTTTACATTCTTTCACTGAACATCACTACAACATACAAAATGTGATTTTCCAGCAGGATACACTGCAAACTGGCTTAATCATACATGTTATCGTCAACAAATAATTTCCTATTTCATGTTTCTTGTATGTGTATGTTTTCCCCCTATTTCTCACCCTCTGCCATTTTCCACCCTCCTCCCATCCTGTCTCTGGTATCTGCAGTTGTTTTCCATTCCTTTATTCTTTCCCAAATTTCATTGATTCACAAAGTATCTTAATTAATCTAAAAATTTTCAATAGTAAGTTCAGCTGATATATACATATGTGTGAACAAAAGTTGACTTTAGGCATGAAACTCTGTAGGCAGAATGAATATACTATAAAGTAGCACCTAGCTTACTGTGGTCATTAAATACGGATTTTTTAAATTATATTTTTTAATTTCAAGAAAGGCTGTTTTAGCTTTAATAAATCAAAATAAAAAAATGTTAGGAGAACTTTGCTTAAAACTTAAAGCCAGGAAACAGGTTAGGATTCTGTTCGAATAGTAGGTACATGGACCTGCAACTCGAGAGAAGACAAAACTCCTTAGCACTGGAAAACAAAGCATAGAAGGTCAGTAATGTTTTAGTCAAAAGTCATAAAATCCTATTTCACCAGTTCAAATTCATGTACTTAATCTTCTGTTGTGGTTCAATCTTTCTGTTTAAATTCTGGAAGATAATATTCAATTCTGGACTTGTCCCTACCATTAAACTGGCCATTTTCTTAGCTGATTTAGAATTCTTATTTCTGTGTGTCTGACTTTAGTTTTCCTGGGATAGCATTCCCTTCAAAACTTCTTGGAGAGCTGGTTTGGTATCAGTAAATTCTTTCAGGTTTTGTTTATCCGAGAATGTTCTTGTCTTCTCTTCCCATATGAAGGATAATCTTGCCAGATATAGTATTCTTGGTTGAAATTGTTTTTCACTCAACACTTTGAGTATATTTTCCCATTCTTTCCTTGCTTGCACTGCTTCCAATGAGAGATCTGCTGTTAGCCTGACAGGATATCCTTTGTAGATAACTTGTCATTTCTCTCTTGCCAGTCTGAACACCTAGTCTTCGTCTGAGTTTTGGTCAATCTGGCTATAACGTGTCTTGGAGAAGATCTTCTTGGGTTGATTTTATTTGAGGTCCTCTGTATTTCTTGGGTCGGAATCTTTGAATACCTCTCTAGGTTTGGAAAGTTTTCTTCCAGGATTTTATGGAATAGATTATCAATGCCCTTACTAGTCTCTTCACCTTCTGGAACACAGATTATCCAGATGTTTGGATGTTTAATGGTATCTAGTATTTCTCATATATTATTCTCACTTTTTTGGGCTATATTTTCTCAGTCTTCGTGGTGGATTTTACTAGTCCAGCAATTCTGTCTTCTACATCTGAGATTCGATTTTCTGTATGATCTAGCCTGCTTTTAATAATTTCATCTCCAAATTTTTTATTTGATTCTTTTTTATGGTGTGTATTCCCTGTTTTAGCTCTCTCAAGAACTTCCTCACCTCCGGGAACTCACGGGTTTTTTTCTTCTGTTGTTCATTGTCTCTCTTCCATCTCTGTTAGTTTTGTCACTATGAATATTCTAAATTCTTTTTTTTTTTTACATGGGTGCATACATTTATTAAAATCCATTGAATCGAATGATTAAGGTGTATACATCTTACTTATATTTGTAAATTACACCTTTGGAAAAGTGTGAGCGAATGTACAAATAAGTTCAGAAAATGCAGCTCTTGTTGCTGTGGTGGTTAGGCTGTGGTCCTTCTCCAGCTGTTCTCTCTCAGGATTTATTTCCAGCCTATGGTCACCACTTGAGAATGTAGGTTTCATGTGGCCAAAGTGCCTGATTTTTGTTTTTTGTTTTTTGTTTTTTACATTTAATCATTGCACCTCTTCACAGTGTACAACGTGGTTTTTCCCAGCATGAATACAGTGCACATTAGTCAAGACAATGATTATACCATATACATTATCATCAACAGACAACTTTTCATTTTTGTGTCTATTAAGTTTGTTGTTTGTTCCCTGAATCCCTCCCTTCCGCCCTCAATTACTCATTCCCATTACCTCTCCCATACTGTCTCTAGTATCTGCAGTTGCCATCCCTGCTATTGTATCTTCCAGTTCTTTCAGTTTCTTTTTTTTTTTTTTTCAATTATCAGCTCATATAGTTTTTAACAATAGGGAGCATAGGTTCTATTCAGGGTTGGATTAAGGGTGGGTCTCGTGCAGTTCCACAATTGTAGGTGTGTCTCCATGGAATACAGTTTCAGGAAAGCGATTCTGGAAAGCAGAGGTGATTATCAGTTGATGTGGCACATCACCCATCATGTGATTACCAGGAATGGTGTTGTGGGGATCTGCAGCGTGAGTCATCCTCGGGTATCTGACTTCCTTAAGAATCCTAGAGTAGGGACCAGCAGTTAGCGTAATGGCTATGTTGCTGAACTCCCACGTAGTTGACCGTGGTTCGAGTCCCGGACCCGGCGGCTTAAACTCACGCCGGGCGCACGCGCCCTATAGCGAAAACCTCTCCAAAAAAAAAAAATGAAAAGCGCTAGATCTCAGCTCTCATGGCAGACTCAGTCTTCTTCTGGCCTGTCCTTTCTGTTTGCCTAGATGGGAGGGGAAAGGAGAGGGGATTATCACCAAGATAAAGGAGGATTTCAGAGCCAAGAAAATACTTTACCTTTAAAAAAATTTTCAAAAAAGAAAAATTTTAAAAATGAAAAGTCAGAGACAGAGACCGAAAGAGACAGAGAAAGGCAGAGCGAAAAGGACAGAGGGGGGTCTACCAGGGTGACTTCTCAGCAGAACGTTCTCATCACTCTTCTCCCTGAAAGCACTAGGTCTCAGCGCTCATGACCCAAATAGATAAACTTCAAATAAATACATGTATTAAGTCAAAATATGTAAAATGTTATGATAGCGACATGGAGTTATTTTTAAATGGTTTCTTTATTCCTTTTAAGATTTATTTAATTTTATTTATTCATTTTTTAACAGAATTATTGTATTATTATTTTATTTATTTATTTTAATTTGACCAGAGAGGGACAGAGCGAGAATGAGGGAGAAAGAGAGAGAAAGAGAAGGGTGAGAGTGAGAAGGCAAGCTGCCAGGTCTAGGACTCAAACCACAGCTGACTGTGTGGGAGTCCAGCACCCTTAACCACTATGCCACCTGCCGGCTTTATTTATTTTCTTTTTTAAGTATTTATTTAATTTATTTACTTTTAGAGAGATTTTTGCTATAGGATGTGTGCGGTCGCCAGAGAGAAAGAGAGAGACAGAGAGACAAAAAGTGAGAAATCACCCCCCAAGGGGGATGGATGGCCACTCCGCAATCCCTTCTCCATTCTCCTCGTGGGATCTTGGGCACGCACACACAAGTGCCTGGCATGAGTTTCAAGCAGCCTGGTCCGGGACTCGAGCCATGGTCAATTATGTGGGAGTCCAGCACCTTAGCCCCATGGTACCTGCTGGCCCCACAAAATTATTAATGAGGAACTTTTAAAAATTCATTTTCAGACTAAATCCTAGACGTTTTCCTGTGTATTTTACACAAAACTTTCATTCCAACGTGGGGGACAAGCAGATGGAGTAACGGTTACATCACTGGACTCCCACTTGGTCGGCTGCGGTTTGAGTTCAGGACCCTGCAGCTTAAACTCATATTGTGTGTGTGTGTGCCCAAAATCCCGAAAGGAGAAAGGACGCAAGGGATTATGGTGTGGCCATCCTCCCTGGGGGGCAATTCCTCACTTTCTGTCCCACTGTCTTTCCAGCGAGCACATGTGCCCTCTAACAAAAATCTCTCTAAAAAAAAAGTCCAGGGACCAGCAGTTAGCGTAGTGGCTATGTCGCTGGACTCCCATGTAGTCGACCGCGGTTCACGTCCTGGACCCGGTGGCTTAAAACTCATGCCGGGTGCGTGTGCATGCGTGCCCAAGATCCTGAGAGGAGAATGGAGGAGAAGGGATTGCAGTGTGGCCATCCCCCTGGGGTGATTTCTTGCTTTCTCTCTCTCTGTCTGTCTGGCGAGCGCACACGCCCTATAGCAAAAACCTCTTCCAAATAAATAAATAAATAAATAAAAATTTAAAAAAATTAAAAAAAAATATATATATATATAAAGTCTTGATGTGGATGCTAAGTTGTTATTGGAAACATGTGGACTGTATTTAGATTTTGCAAAATTTACACTGAAAAAGCTTGCATTCGCAATTTGTCTCACACATACCTACAAATATGAATAAGTTTATTTTTAAATTCGTTAAAATGAAAAACTGACAATCCAGGTTCTCAGTTGCACCCATGTGCTACCAGGGACTGGCCAGCCCTGCCCCTCAGCTCTGGCTTTCCGTAGTTACTCAAGCCCACCCAGACCCCCCAAAGACTGTCTCCCTTTCCCCTGCCACCCCATCCGCCTCCCCTTCTTCCCTGCACCCCGACTGCGGGCTGCAGAAAGAGCTGGCCTCTGACCCAGTTCGTCTCCTGACTGTCAGAGCCGCGCACAACTCTCACCTCCATCCCCACCCCACTCCCTCGCCCCCACACCCTCCCACCTCCCACTCCCAAAGCTCTCTTTTTTGACCTGGCCTCCACAACCAGATTATCATCGTCATGCATAAACATCAGCATGGCAAAGCCAATTTGCATACCGATTACTCTGCCAAGTCAACTTCAAACTCAGCATCAGGCGGCATTTCGCTCATCAGAGGGAACCCGAGGAGATCGGGTCTTGGGTTCTCCTCACGCCTGGAGAAGGGAGGGTTTCACTGGCTGCTCCTCTAGGAGACGGGCTGGGAAGGAGCCCGAGGATGGCAGAGCCAGGATGGCAGAGCAGGTGCCGGGCAGAGGGGCACTTCTTCATATATGGCTCATTGCATCAGAGTGATTTGGTTGTTAAATGAGCGCCTTAAGGGACTATTTCACATTTCGTACTTTTACATTTTGTAATTTAAATTCTTTCCCTCAGGCTGGGTTTTTTCAAGCTTCAGCTCTCTGGTTAGAACGACTTGATTTGCATAATCCCACCTCTGAGGCTTAGCCCCACCCCTTGGACTCCCTCCTGGCCACCCACCCCTGGCTCCCAGCCTCTTCAGTGGGGCAGGCCGCCACCCCCAAGCCCTGGTCTCCCTCTCCCTACAGAGGGGCAGGGACGGCCGCGCAGCTGCCTGCTGCTGCTGCCAGAGAGGCCGGGATAATCCTCCGGTGCTATTTCAAGGATTAGTCCTGCTGCCCTGAGCCCAACTCCCACACAAGTGGGATTTCTGGGCCGGGGACGCTGCCAGGAAGGGAGGGCGCGGTGCTTGTGCAGATCGGGCCGGGTGGTGGGCGCCGGCACTGGGTTCTAGGCTGCCTGGAGCAGGTCCTGGTGCCCTGGCAGCCCCCGACCGTAAGCGGAACCCTAAGTCTAAGAGGGGGAGAGTGGAGTGCGAAGTTGAGCCCTTAGCCTCTGCCTGAGAACACACACACACACACACACACACACACACACCCTCTTCTCCTCCTCACTCGCACACTAACCTCATTATCACTGGAAGTTTTACTTTTACATAAGCCCTTATCCCACTACATTTTTTTTCTTTTTTCTTTTTTAAAGAGAGATTTTTGCTATAGGGTGCATGCACTCACTGGAGAGACAGAGAAACAGAAAGCAATAAATCATAAATCACGTCCAGGAGGGATGGCCACACCACAATCTCTTCTCCATTCTCCCCTTGGGATCTTGGGCATGCCCGCACACACACCCGGTGTGTTTCAATCCTCTGGGTCTGGGATTCAAACTGCAGGCGACCAAGTGGGAGTCCAGTGATGTAACCATTATGCCATCTGCTGATCCCCCACTAAAAAATTTTAAGTGATGTTTTTGAACTGTGTTGAAATGTATTATACAAGAATAGATTAATATTATAGATTAATAGTAAGACATCTTACTTGCTCAAGTTAATTATTTTGTTTTTGCTTTTAAGATTTTTTGCTATAGGGCCTGTGTGCTTGCCAGAGATGGAGAGAGATGGAGAGAAGGAAAGTGAGAGATCAGCCCCCTGAGGGGATGGCCACGCTTCAGTCCCATCTTATCCATTCTTCTCTTGGGATTTCGGGCACGCACACACACGTGCCTAGTGTGTTTTTCAAGCCACCTCTGGGCCTTGAACTACAGAGTCAGCCGTGTGGAATCCTGCCCCTTTACCAGCACACCACCTACTGGCTCTAAGGCTCATTTTTTATTCTGATTTTAGTTAAAAGATTTCTGCGGGCCTAGGCACTGTGCCCACCTGCCCCGGGGTGAGTCAGCAGGCCTGCAGCCCCTGCTTCGTCTTCTCACTCTCTCACCTCCTAACTGGGGAAGTGGTCTCTGTCCCACAGCCCAGCCTCTTCCCCACTCACCCTTCTCAGCTCCCATTGTCCTCCGTGGTGCAGGGGGGTGGGCGTGGGGGTGGCGAGACAGCTGTGAGGTCATGGTGGGGTCATTCTGGGCTCAGAGAGGGGCCTTGGAGGTGCCCACCATCCCCCGGAGATGGAGTCCCTTCTTACTGAGTGCCAGGTGCTGCCCCAGCAAGGCTGCGCCCCTGGCTTCACTGGTCCTCACTGCTGCCCTGTCGCCGCTGCCCATCACAGGCGGGGCCAGACACACCCCAGGGAGCCCAGTCTTGGCACCAGAGAGGGATGGCTTCGCTGCAGCCCACCTGCCATGGTCCCGGGCTCCAGCACATCTGGATCACTTCCAGGCTCCTTCCTACCACGTGAATCCTCTTTGAGAGGTGACAGACTGTTCAGGTAAGACTGCTCAGGATGAGGTGGGCCCGTCGGGCCTTGGACGAGTTTCGCTTTTCTTTTAAGTTTACTTATTTTCTTCATAAGAGAGCGTGGAGGGGAAGGCGGGAACCTCGAGGGCCTCCTAGCCCTCCAGTCCATCAGGTTCCGGGTGCTTCTAGGTCAACCCAGGATCTGTATGTGGTCGGCCATGCCGTGTCCTGCTGCTCTTGTCTCGGACGCCCAGAATAAAGATGGCGGAGCCACGGGTCCCGACTGAAGTGGCACGGAGAGCCGCCCGCTGATGTGCACGTTCTGTCAGTGAGAAATAGGCTCGCGTTGTGCCCAAGCCCCGATGTGCTCACCTGTTCACTTGCTTGTCCCGCTATGACGGCAGCTGGCCTCCCTCCGTCAGTACGCGTGCTGCCTGGAGTCCCTGGGAACTCCTACTCAATCTTTTAGCTTCTTCCTGCCATCTTTCTCCAGAAAGCGTCTTTGATCTCAGCAGCTGCCCCGGCCCTGGGCCAAGGGTCACACTGCACAGTTGACTGCTCTCTGTCCGTTCTCCCCGCTTTCTGAAAGAACCCCAGCTTTGTTCAGGCAGTAGCAAGCCCAGTTGCTAGCACTCATTTCCCAGACTCCCTTGCAGCTAGAAGCTGTCATGCAGTCCAGACCTGGTGAACGAGCCGTACATGGAAGTCGCCGGGTAGAATCCTCAGGAAAGCTTTGCAAAAAGTACAGATTGGGGTCAGCAGGTGGTATGGTGGTTAAGGTACTGAGTCCCACATGGCCAAATGCACAGTTTGAGTCCCAGACCCAGTGGAACATGGGTGCATGTGCACGCCCAAAATCCTGAGAGGAGAGAGGAGAAAGGAGAAAGAATTGCAGCATGGCCATCTCTTGTGTGAGGGGGTGATTTCTCACTTTCCCTCCCTCAGGTTAGTGCATGTGCCCTATGGCAAAATCCAAAAAAAAAAAAAAAAAAAAGAATAGATCGGGTTCATTGCGCCTTTTACCTTTTTTCTTGGTGTTGCTGTCTTCCTGCCTGGAAACCTGACGCAACACCCAGGGGTGAAGCACGTCTGTCACACAGATTAGAACAGATACTACGTGGCATGGCGGAGAATGAAATCCTGAGCTTCCGGATGGCCGCAGAGCCGCCAGTCAGCCCTGTCCCGCCTACCTCCACTCCCCTGACCCCAGGCTTCAGAACTGTAGTGGGGTTTCTACTTGGCACGAGTGAAAGTGCTTGTAGCCGTGTGGTGCCCCTCACCCCTGCAACACGGCTCACAGCTCTCACACACGGTGGTCACGCTGCCACCACCCATGCAACTTGACTGAAGGCACAGGGCAAGCCCTCAGTAAACCTACACGACGGAATGGTGACACGGGCCCCCTGGGTCTTCCTCATCCTGGACCTGAAGGAAGGACAAGAGAACCCTGGAGGCCATGCCCCTCTCCCCCTACCAGTGAACATCTGCTCTGTGATCCCCGAGAGCTCTTCAGCCCTCTCCTCCTGATCCCAGCTCACATCCAGGACAGTTCCTACCCCGAGAGGCTAAGACGGGCTCGGCCCTTGCATTGAAGTCACGGGTACACAACTTCCATTTTTCCAAGTTCTTTCTCTCTTCCATGAGAGACAGAAAGAGAAGGGCACCCCCCAGTAGGGTCTCCACACCAGCACATCCAGGCATGCGTGGCCTGCCCAGGAAAGCCCCAGGACATGAGCCCAGGACCTTCCCACAGGGGAAGGCCCATCCGCTGAGTCACTGTCTTCCCTTATAGAACACTTCTTATGGGGGGACCAGCAGGTGGCGTGGTGGTTAAGGTGCTGGACACTCCCACATGGCTGAGCACGGTTTGAATCCTGGACCTGGTGGCTTGCTTTCTCACTTTCTCTCTCTCTCTTTCTGTGTGTTTCTCTCTGGTCAAATGAAAATAGATGAATGAATAAATAAAATTAAAAAAAAAAAAAGAACACTTCTTATGGGGATCAGCAGTTGGCGTAATGGCTATGTCACCGGACTCCCATGTAGTTGACTGCAGTTTGAGTCCTGGACCTGGTGGCTTAAATTTACACCAGGCACGTTTGTGTGCGTGCCCAAGATCCTGAGAGGAGAATGGAGGAGAAGGGATTCTGGCATGGCCATAACCCCCGGGGGGTGATTTCTGTCCCTTTGTCTCTGTTTTTCTGGCAAGTGCATGTGCCCTATAGCAAAAAACTCTTGGGGGGGGAAAAAAAAAGATACTTCTGGGACCAGCAGTTAGCATAATGGCTATGTCGCTGGACTCCTACGTAGTCGACCGCGGTTCGAGTCCCGGACCCGGTGGCTTAAACTCACACCGGGCGCGTGTGCGTGTGTGCCCAAGATCCCGAGAGGAGAATGGAGGAGAAGGGATTGTGGCGTGGCCATCCCCCCTGGGGGGTGATTTCCTGCTTTCTATCTGTCTCTCTCTGTCTGTCTGGCCAGCGCACACGCCCTATAGCAAAAACCTCTAAAAAAAAAAAAAAAGATACTTCTTATGCTCCAAGGTTGCTTTTATTTAATTGAGGTAAAATTCACATAAATTGACCATTTTAAAATGAATAATCAGAGGCTAGAAGGTGGTGTGGTGGTCGAGGCACTGGACTCCTGTGGTTAACCATGGTTCCAGTCCTGGATCTGGCAGCTTGTTCTCTTTCCCTCAATTAAAGTAATAGTAATAATAATAATAAATTAAATGAACAAGTCTTTAAAAAATAAAATAAAATGAATAATCAATGGCATTTAGTACATTCACAGTGTTTGCAGCCATGGCCCCTATGTGGTTTCCAAAGCATTTTCACCACTCCAGGATAAAACTTTGTACCCATTAAGCAGCCACTTCCCATTCTCCCTCCCCCTCCCTAGCCCCTGGAAACTGCTCATCCGTTTTCTGTCTCTATTCTGGACATTTCACATAAATGGAATTACACACTAGGAGACCTGCTGTGTCTGGCTCCTCCTACTCGATACAATGTCTTCAAGGTACAACTATATGGTAGCACATATTAGTATGGCATTTCTTTAAAAATAATTGCTATAGGGAACCAGCAGTTAGCATAATGGCTATGTCGCTGGACTGCCATGTAGTCGACTGCGGTTTGCGTCCCGGACCCAGTGGCTTAAAACTCACGCCAGGCGCGTGTGTGTGCGTGCCCAAGATCCCGAGAGGAGAATGGAGGAGAAGGGATTGTGGCGTGACCATCCCCCCTGGGGGGTGATTTCTCACTTTCTGTCTCTATGTCTCTCTGTCCGTCTGGCGAGCACACGCGCCCTATAGCGAAAACCTCTCCCAAAAAAAAATTGCTATAGGATGAGTGCACTCACTGGAGAGAGATGGAGTGGGAGGAGCGAGAAACCCCCCCAGGGAGATGGCCACACCACAATCCCTTCTCCATTCTCCTCCTGGGATTTTGAGCACACACATACACGCACATGGCATGTTTTTGAAGCTTCCAGGTCTAGGACTCAAACTGTGTGATTGGCCATGGAGGATCCAGCCACCTTCTTTTTTTTAAAGAATCATTTATTTAAGTTTTATATATATATATATATATATATATATATATAAATAAATTTACTACAGGGCATGTGCATTCACCAGAGAGGGACAGAGAAAGAGAGAGAGTGAGAAAGCAAGCCCTGAGATCCAGGACTTGAACTGTGGTCAGACATGTGGGGTCCAGTACCATAACCTCTACACCACCCACTGGCCCCAAAGGATTTAGCTTAACCACCACCCCACTAGCTGGTCCCTTCATTCCTTTCTGTGTCTGAGAAATATCTTCCACTGTATGTACATACTACAATTTATTTATCCATTCCTCCACTGATGCACCCAGGCTCCATTTCGTCCTCACCACAAAGGCAGGTGCAGTCATTGTCCTACACTTATAAAGAAGGAAACTGAGACGTAAGGAACACGCCTAAGATCGCACAGCTGTTAAGCAGAAGAGGGACTCATGCCCATAACTACTCTGTCCTGACTGCGGGGAACCACCCGAGTAGCACAGCATGGGCTCAGCTCTCTGGTGGAGCCTCCCGTGTTGTCCATGTCAGAGAAGGGAGGTCTCTGGTCTGCGGCCCTCAAGGAAGCTCCCTGGAGGAGGACTATGTAAGGGCTAACAGGAGGCCGGTCACCAGTTGGGTGACACTCAACACAGAGACCACACCATGAGTGTTTAACGAAACTGTCCCTGGCCCCAGCGATGACCTCACCCCAAGGCTCCCAGAGGGGAGGTCCCCATCTTTGCCTGCACAGCACGGTGCTCTCTGGGCAGGGCACCAGGCCTCGGCTCTTTTCAGATACGCTAGAAACCTGGGCAAGTGAAGCCGGGCGTATCTTCTGCCTGGCTACCTCCATCTTTTGGTCTGTTTTTAGGGTAAGACATTTCCCCTTTCTTTCTTTTTTCTTTTTCTTTTTTTGAGACTTTTTTTTTTTTGGAGAGGTTTTTATTTTTTTGCTATAGGGCACGTGCACTCACCAGACAGAGACAGAGAGACAGAAAGCGAGAAATCACCCCCCCGGGGGGATGGCCACGCCGCAATCCCTTCTCCTCCATTCTCCTCTCGGGATCTTGGGCACGCACGCACACACGCTTGGCGTGAGTTTTAAGCCACCGGGTCCAGGACACAAACTGCAGTCGACTACGTAGGAGTCCAGCAACATAGCCATTACGCTAACTGCTGGTCCCGAGACATTTTTGTTATAGGGTGCATGCGCTCACCAGAAAGACAGAGAGACAGAAAGTGAGAAATCACCCCCAAGGGGGGCTGGCCACGCCGCAATCCCTTCTCCTCCATTCTCCGCTCGGGATCTTGGGCACGCACGCACATGCACCCAGAGTGAGTTTAAACCACTGGATCCGGGACTCGAACCTTGGTCGACTACATGGACATAGCCATTATGCTAATTGTTGGTCCCAACATTTCCCCTTTCTAAAGGCATTGTTGGAAGCCTTCCAAAGAAGCTTGGTGAAATTCAAGCTGGAGAGGAAAGGTGTCTATTCCAAGAACTGCACAGGGGACAGAGGCTGGGGTAAGAAACACGCAGGATGAGTTTTCAGTCTTTTCCCCATTCATTCTCTGGGCTCAGATCAAAGGCTCCGGACACCCTCCTCTTCACATCTCCACGAGGAATTTCCTAAGTCACCTTCCTGGATCCTCGGAGACGCTGTGTGCTGACTTTGTGCGGGGCTGCTGTCTCCTGGGCGTGAGTGGGCCGTGCATGGCATGTCAGCGCCTTTGATGCGTCTGGGCACCTGGAGCCACTCAGCATTGCGCAGGCAGGGTGAGGGAACGTCTGCCATCACAGAGGTTTACTTCTCACGGTCCTGAAGGCTGGGGAAGCCAAGACCACCCGGCCAACTGCGTCCTGGTGGGGAGCACATTCACACTAAGATATTCTCTGTTGTATCTGAAATTCAAATGGACTGGGCGTCCTGTATTTTTATCTGGCAATCCTAGAAAAAGAAAAAAAAAAAAAAGCCTGTGGCGGCAAGCCGGTGGATTCAAAGAGGGGCTGTTGCAGGATCTCTGGACTGGATTTCCTTTGTGTATTTAACTTTTTTTGAGTCTCTCTTTCCTTCCTCCTTAGCTTTTTACTAGCTCGCTCTCTCTCTCTCTCTCTCTCTCTCTCTCTCTCTCTCTCTCTCTCTGTGTGTGTGTGTGTATGTGCGTTATAATATGCTGTTATAATATGCATACAAAACACCGCATTTCGACCATTAGGTGCAGAGCCCAGTAGAACTCCGCACATGCGCAGTGCGGTGCAACCGTCGGCACCTACCTCCCCGCTGTCAGCATCCCAGCTGGAACACGCGTGCGCCTTAGCGGTCACTGCTTTCCTGGTCGCTCCCCTGTCCCTGGTGACCACCATCCCACTCTGTCTCTGTATCCCTCATACGAGTCCAGTCCTATATCTACAGAGGGGAGGGCAGAACTAGGGCGGGGGCTAAGCGGCCGGGGGAGAATTCCCCAGGGTAAATCAAGACAATCGGGATGTGCCGACAGCTCAGGAAAGCCATTCAGTAGTGGGGCTGGAGGGGGCGGGCGGGGGTGTCCAGGACCTGAGAGGGGGACAGCGGAGGGGGCGGAGGCGCGGGCAGAGGGTCTGCAGAGTGCGGGGCGGCTCGGCGCTGGGAGTGCAAGCGGTCTGGGCCCGGGGACCCTGCGCGTGTCGGAGCCGCACGCGCTGCCGGTAACTCCGCCAGCCGGGCCAGAGCTCTGGGAAGCAGGGTCCGGGAGCAGCAGTAGCGGGCTGGCGCTGGAGCCTGGGCCTGCGGCATAGGACCAGGGAGCGCGGCGACGTGAGCGGCGCTAGGACCCGGGGGCGCGCGGCAAGGGACGGGAGGCGCAGCGGGGGCGCGCGGCGGGAGGCGAGGCGCGAGGCGAGGCGGGGGGGGGGGGGGGGGGGTGCGCACACCCATTGGCCCGGGAATGGGGCCGGCAGGCTCTCTGCGTGACCTGGCCCATGCGGCGGAGAACGGGCCTAGGAGCGCGGCGGGAGCGAGCGGCCGCGCTTTCCGCCCGCGAGGCTGCGTCTCCGCCGACTGGAGCCACCGCGAGGCCTGCGGCGGCCCGGGCCCACTTTCTCCCGCCCGCCGGCCTGCTCCCGCGTGGGCCGCGCCGGGCTCGCTCGGGCCGACTCTGGCGGCTCCCGAGGCGGCGGGCCCACCCGGCCCCGGCCCAGACCTCCGCCCGACGGCGCCCAGCACCGGCCGTTCACCTGGGCCGGACCGGCCGCTCCGAGAGAGTGGGCCGACTTGGCGGCCTTGCGGGCGTGAGCTCGGTTTCCTGCGAAGTCCTCATCTACCGGATTCCCCAAGGCCGCCCTGCCGTTTGTCAATTAAAAGTGTAAAAGATAGGGGCCGGTAGGTGGCGTGGTGGTTGAGGGCGCTGGATTCCCCCTGGCCGACATCGGTTCGAGTTCCGGATCTCGCGGTTTCCTTTCTTGCTTTCCCTTTCTCTCTCTGCTCTTACTAAAAATAATAATAATAACAAATGAAAATAAATAAATAATTCTTTTTTAAAAAAGCCTAAAAGATAATGAGCACGGCATAGAGCCATCGATAAAGGATATTTGCATATTTACAGAATATACTAAAGAGTAGCAAAAATGGAAAAGCAGGAACATTTGAAGACCTGGAATGAATCGCAGTCATCCCTTAAGGGACTCGGTTGGGATCAGGAGTTAGAGTTTCTAGTTATGGAACTCCCTTATATTATTGAAGACTTTCTGATAAAATGTGTAATGCCCTTCCTCCCCAGCTAAATCACCTGTGTCTCAACTATTTACTGTCTCTAGATGAGATCCACAGGCTTTTTCAAAGATTTTTTTTTTTTTTAGTTTTTCCTGTGGGGGTGCATGGGTTCGCCGGAGAGGGAGAGTGAGAAATCACCCCCGGGTATGGGCACATTAGAGTCCCTTCTCCAGGCTTCTCTCCAGATTTGGGGAATGCCGGCACACTCAGTCACAGGATTTTCAGCTCGCTGGGCCCAGGACTTGAACCACACAGCCAGCCCTGTGGATCCAACGCCTTAACCAGGAGGCCCCCTGCTGACCCTTTTCTTTGTACCTTTATCATAGGTAAAAATAGCAATACATGGGGACCAGCAGTTACCGTAATGGCTATGTCGCTGGACTCCCGACCGCGGTTCGAGTCCCAGACCCAGCGGCTTAAACTCACGCCGGGCGTGTGTGCGTGTGTGCCCAAGATCCTGAGAGGAAAATGGAGGAGAAGGGATTGCGGAGTGGCTATCCCCCCTGGGGGGGTGATTTCTTGCTTTCTGTGTCTCTCTGTCTCTCTCTGTCCTGGCAAGCGCACGCGCCCTATAGCAAAAACCTCTCCAAAAATAAAATAGCAATACATGATTCAAACCTTTGTTAAGATAAGCAGTTAAGGTGATGTTTGTTGGGGCTGGCAGGTGGCATGGTGTTTAAGGGCACTGGACTCCCACATGGTTGACTGCAGTCGAGTTCATGATCTGCTGGTTTGCTTTCTCACTTTCCCTTTCTCTCTCTCTTTTTTACTCTCTCCCTCTCTGGTCAAATTTAAATAATAAATAAATAAAAATTCTTTCCCCAAAAAAATGGTGTATGTTAAAGTAATTACCAAGTGGTCACCACACAGGGATACTCAGTGTTAGATCCTCTTGTTCTTCCCTTCATGCCAGAAACATCCGCTTTAAGTTTACATAAGGACAAAGCGTCAAGAATGGAGTGTATTATGATTGGCACTAACAACGTTTTTGAATTCTTCAGATTTACATTTTTATGTGTAAAAACAATGAATTACTGATAAATAACAAAAGCTCTGAATTGAATAACGTCGGTCCAAGTCCAGACTTGATCACATGCTAATATTTTTTAAATAATTATTTAATTTTATTTATTATTATTATTTCTTAATTTGACCAGGGAGAAAAAAGGAAAGAGGGAAAGTGAGAAAGCAAGTCACCAGGTCTGGGACTCGAACCACGATTGGTCTTGTGAGAGTCTAGCACCTTAACCCTCACACCACCTGATGACCTCCACATGCTTTTTTAAAAAGAATTATTTTATTTATTTATTTATTTATTTAAATTTTTGCTATAGGACACATGCACTCACCAGAAAGAGAGAAAGAGAAAGTGAGAAAGCAAATCACTAGGTCCAGGACTTGAACTACTACTGGCCATATGGGAGTTCAGCGCCCTAGCCATCACACCACCTGCTGGCCCATGATAACATTTTGATATTGAAGAAAATGTTATTTGGGGACCAGTCACTGGTGTGGCTTATTAAAGTGACTGGATCCCACATGGCCAGCTGCTTGGTTTGTGTCCTGGACCTGGCAACTTGAAAATCACACCAGGTATGTGTGTGTGCATGCCCAGAATCAAGAGGAGCAGGGATTCCTGTGTAGCCATCCCTCTGAGGGGTACTTTATCACTTTTTCTCTCTCTGTCACACGCGTATGCCCTATAGAATTTGTTTTTTTCATTTTTAGTTTTTCTTTCCCCATGTGGTGAGTGTGCTCACCAGCCTGTAACACATTTTAAAAAAAATGTTAAGCACTTGGGACCAGCAGTTGGCGTAATGGCTATGTCACTGGACTCCCATGTAGTCGACCACGGTTCAAGTCCCAGACGCAGTGGCATAACCTCACGCTGCGCGTGTGTGTATGTGCCCAAGATCCTAAGAGGTGAGTGGAGGAAAAGGGATTGCAACGTGGCCACCCCCCCCCCCCCGGGGGTGGGGTGATTTATCGCTTTTTGTCTCTATCTCTCTGGAGGGCGCACACGCCCTATAGCAAAAACCTCTTGAGAAAAAAAAAAGTTAAGGGGCTGGCAGATGAGGTGGTGGTTGAAGGCACTGGATTCCTACATCGCCAACTGTGGTTCAAGTCCTGAACCTGGTGGCTTGTTTTCTCTCTCTCTCTCCCCCTCTGGTCAAATTGAAATTAAAATATGTATAAATAAATAAAGTTAAATAAAATTCTTAAAAAAAAAAAAAAAGTTAAGCACTGTGCATTGATAACCAGACCCCACATGGCTCCTTTTGTTGAAAAATGCCAGTCTTGACCCCTCCTTGCCCCCCGCCCCTGTGCCTTCTGAACATCCACTGCAGAGCGAGTGGCAGGGAGAAGGACGGAGCTGCAGAGAAAGTGTGGCTCATCTCCACTTGCATGCCTCTGAAATCTAACGTGTGTTACCTAGATCTGGAAATCCCACCCCTTCCTGGCCACTGCACCTTCCAAACGTCCACTGCAGAGTGAGTGGCAGAGAGAAGGATGGAGCAGCAGAGAGAACATGGCTCATCTCTGCCCATACACCTCTGAACACTCAGAAGCTGGGAGGCCTTTGGAATATCTCATTTCAACAACAAAAGTGCAAGTTGCTGGGTGGGCATCAGGGAGATGGAACTGCAAAGAGATTGCAGGTCACCTCCTCTTGCACACCTCTGAATTAACTCCTAAGAAATTAGGGAGAAACGTATAATCTATCAGATGACCAGAAACCACCGCAGAGGCACAAGAAACCTAAGAAACCAAGAAAATATCTCTCCCCCAAGGGAAAGGAATAACTCCTCAGCACCCACAGACAGTATGATGGAACTTGTGGAAATGTCAGATAAAGAATATGCATAGTGACAAAACTAAACAAGATGCAGGAAGAAAGAGAAAACAAACTCCAGAAAATGCAAGAGAAAAGAGACCGCAAACTCCAGGAGATGAGGAATTCCTTCTGTGATTTGAAAGAAGAAATAGAAACCATAAAAAAGAACCAACTGGAACTGTTAGAGATTAAGTTGTAAGACAGGAAGTCAAAATCTTCCTCTTAAGTATTAAAAGCAGATTAGATCATGCAGAAGATCGAATCTTGGATATACAAGACAAAAACCTCTGACCTAGAAAAAAATCACCAAAAAGACAGAAAGTAATACAAAAATAATGAAAATAATATACAAGAAATACTGAGTACTGTTAAATACCCAAACATCTGGATCATTGATATCCCAGCAGGTGAAGAAACTAATAAAGGAATTGATAATCTATGAAATCCTGGAAGAAAACTTTCCAAACCTAGAGAAGCATTCCAACATCCAGACTCCAGAAATACAAAGAACCCCACATAGAATCAACCCAAGAAGATCTTCATGGCACATCACAGCTAGATCGACCAAAACCATAGATAATAACAAGATACTAAAATTGGCAAGAGAGAAACATCAAGTTACTTACAAGTGTTACCCCATCAGGCTAACTTAGGACCTCTTGCTGGAAACAGTACAGGCAAAGAAAGAATGGGAAAACATATTCAAAGTCTTAAAGGAAAAACTGTTTCAACCAAGATTACTATACCTAATAAAAGACTACTATACCTAGTAAAAGATTATCCTTCAAATGGGAAGAAAAGATAAAAACATTCTCAGATAAGCAAACCCCCAAAGAATTTACCAACTCCAGACTAGCTCTTCAAAAAGTTCTGAAGGGAGTGCTATACCAGGAAAACTAAAGACAGACAGAGAAATAAGAAAAGAAAAAAGAAAGAATAGAATGGCCAACGTAATGGTACGAACAAGTTCAGAAATATCAATAATAGCATTGAATGTTAATGGATTAAATTCTCCAATCAAGAGACACAGACGGGCTGAGTGGATTAAAAAAAAAAAAAAAAAAAAAAAAAAAAAAACAAACAAACAAAAAACAAATAAACCTTCTATGTGCTGCCTGCAAGAAATACACCTCATAGCTAAAGACATACATAGATGAAAAGTGAAGGGCTGGAAAAGATATTTCATGCAACCAGAAACCCAAAAAGGGATGGAGTCTTGATACTGATCTCAGACAAAATAGACTTTAAGACAAAATCTTTAAGAAAAGACAAAGAAGGGCTTTATTGATGTACCCAACTCAGAAGCACCCAAATACGTAGACTGCTAGATATAAAAGGAGAGAGAGATTGCAACACACTAATAAGATCCTGGCATTTGATAGAAAGTGGATGAATATGGAAGATTTACTGTGGAATGAAGCAAACCAGGCTGTGAAAGAGAGACATTGTGTGTCTCCACTTAATATATACCAACTTTCCCCACTCTGGAAGAAATGGAAAGATTAGAGGATATAGAAACATGGGGAATGGTTAGGGATACTGAAGACAGTATGGGAAGAGGGTGGAAGAAAGGGAAGAGTATGAGGAGGGAAATTAAGGAGAAAAATGGAGAGGCAGGACATTTGTGGGGTGCAGAGATGGATTATTGTCTGTTGATGGTGCATGTCCCAAATCCTGACATGATGGAGAAATGGAGGAAAAAGAATCGCAGTATGTGTTCTCTCTGTCAAGCACAGGTTCCTGCTGGCAATTAAAATTTTTATTTGGTCTCTGACTCCATTTCCTTATCTAAAATTGGGAGTAATGATAAAGTCACTGATATATTATTAAGAACTAAATGAAGGCCCATCTTTGGCACAGTCCATAGTTCACTCATGGTGGAGCTGGAAGCCACATGCCAGCTGTAGTTCAAATCCAGGCTCTGTTGGCCAGGCACATGCGTGTGTGCCCAGGATCTGCCCCAGATCCTGGCAGGCTGAAGGAAGGGATATAGCCACGTGGCTAGATCCTGGGGAGGGTGCCCTTCTCCATGTGTGTGCATGTCTTCTGTCATGAACGACCAAAAAAGAAGTGAGGGTAGTTCTTGAGAATGAATTAGAATGGTTCTAATGTACAGGTATAGGCATTGAGTTGACAGTAGCAGTTATTATTGTGTTATTAGCTAATATACTGTAGCTTAAGTAAATATCCACTGAAAGAGGAACAATGAAGATTATTTTCATGATAATCTTTTTTTTTTTTTAAAAAAAGAGGTTTTTGTCATAGAGCCCTTACATTTGCCAGAGATAAGTGACAGTGAGAGGGAAAGTGAGAAATCATCCTCTAGGGGACATGGCAATGCTGCAGTCCCTTCTGGGCTTTGGGGCATCAGACACACATGCATGCAAGCCTGGTGTGATTTTCAGAATCGTGGTGGGCCATGTGGGAGTCCAGCCTCCTCTTAACCACCATGCCGCCTGCTGGCCCCCATCATAATAATTTAAGAGCTACCAGATATAGGAGGAATAAGAAATGAAATAATAGTGTTAGGATTGATACCGTTGTTTAGGTCAGAATCCATTCTAGATGTTTTTTTGTTTGTTTGTTTTAGTGGTTTTTGCTATAGGGCTCATGTGCTCAGCAGAAAGACAGAGAGAGACAGAAAGCGAGAAATCATCCCCCCAGGTGGGATGGCCACGCCACAATCCCTTCTCCTCCACTCTCCTCTCGGGATCTTGGGCACGCACGCACACGCACCTGGTGTGAGTTTAAATCACCAGGTCTGGGACTCAAACCATGGTCAACTACATGGGAGTCCAGTGACGTAGCCATTATGCCAACTGCTGGTTCTCATTCTAGTCAATTTTCTGCCTGGGAAAAATAATAGACACTTGTTTCTTTAGAATCACAGGATGGTGGGCTGACAGGTAATGTGGTGGTTAAGGCTCTGGACTTCCATATGGCTGACCGTGGTTTGAGTCCCGGACCTGGTGGCTTGCTTTCTTACTTTTTCTTTCTCTCTGTGCCTCTTTCTGGTCAAAATAAAATAATAATAATAATAAATAAAATAAATATTTTTAAAAAATAATTGGGACTAGAAGATGGCATAATGTTGCTGGACTCCACATAGTCAACTACAGTTTGAGTCCTGGACCCAGTGACTTAAAACTAGGACATGTGTGCATGCATTCCCAAAATCCCAAGGGGAGATTAGAGGAGAAGGAATTGTGGTGTGGCCATTCCTGTTGGGGGGGGGATGATTTCTTGCTTTCTGTTTCTCTGTCTCTGCAGTGAGTGCACATGCCCAAAAGGAAAAACTTCTATAAAAAATAAATTAACAAAAGGATGGCAAGGGGAACCAGCAGTTAGCGTAATGGCTATGTTGCTGGACTCCCACGTAGTCGACCGCGGTTCACGTCCCGGACCCGGTGGCTTAAAACTCGCGCCGGGCGCGTGTGCGTGCATGCCCAAGATCCCGAGAGGAGAATGGAGGAGAAGGGATTGCGGTGTGGCCATCCCCCCTGGGGGGTGATTTCTCGCTTTCTGTCTCTGTCTCTCTCTGTCTGTCTGGCGAGCGCACGCGCCCTATAGCAAAAAAAAAAAAAAAACCTCTCCAAAAAAAAAAAAAGGATGGCAAGTAAAATAATAAAGCACGTAAGCCGCATATGTAATTATAAAAGAGAAGCAGCTAAAGTTAGTGAAATATATATATATATATATATATATATATATATATATGTATATTTTTAAGAATTATTTTATTTAATTTTATGTATTCATTCCTTTATTTTTTATTTAATTTGACCAGAGAGAAACAGAGAGAGAGAGAGAGAAAGTGAGAAAGCAAGCCACCAGGTCTGGGACTCAAACCATGGTTGGCCATGTGGGAGTGTCCAGCACCCCAACCACCACACCACCTGCTGGTTCCAGTAATATGTATATTTTTTAAATAAATATTTATTTTAAATTTGCTGTAGGGCATGTGCACTCACTATAGAGAGACAGAGAGTGAGAGAGAAAAAGTGAGAAAGCAAGCCACCGGGCCTAGGACTCCAACCACTGTTGGCCATGTGGGAGTCTAGCACCTTAGCCACCATGCCACCTGTTGGCCCCAAAGTTAGTAATGTATTTAACCCAGTAACTCAAAATATCATTTCAGCATGCAATCAATTTAAGAAATTGTAATGAGTTTTTTTTAATTGCCAGAGGGTCTATATAGGGGGGGCTGCAATCCCTTCTGCATTTCTCCTCCTTGGCAGGATTTTGGGTGCACACACACATGCACACACACGTTTTTCAAGCCGCCAGGGTTGGGATTCAAACCGCGGTTGGCCATATGAGATTGGGCTTCAGATGCACTGCTCTTAACCACCCTGGGGGGTTGAGGGGCACTAGCCTTGTAATGAAGTATGTTACATTCTTTTTTCCTACTGAGTCCTTGAAATTTGACGCGTCAGTGTATTTACAGTACATCTCAGTACAGACTGGCCACATTCCGAGAGAGTGCTCAGTAGCCACATGGCCACCATATTAGATGGCACAGCTCTGAATATTTTATTCGGGTCAAGTTCCAACTCTTGGCAGTGGTATTCAGTGTTTTTTTCACACACTGGCTCTTCTGTATTTTTGTTTGTTTTTTTTTTCCTTTTTTTTTTTTTTTTTTTTTTTAAGAATTATTTATTTGTTGTTATTGCTTTTTAACTGGCCAGAAAGAAAGGGAAAGTGAGACAGCAAAACACTAGGTCCAGGACTCAAACCACAGTCAGTCGTGTGAAAGTCCAGTTCCTTAACCACTATGTCATCACTTTATCATTTCCTTCCCCTCTTCTTAGCCAAAGATGGCAGTCCCTTACCACCCAAGCCCACTTGCCATTGGACTACACACCTCTGTTCAAGTTGTTCTGTCAACCCGGAATGTTCTCTGCACCCTCTCCCAGGGCTTTTCCTGACTCCCGTGAGGGGACTACCACTCAGCAGCATCGTATCCATCAACTCCCCTTGCACTGCGTTCTTGAGGGGTTGGAAGGATATCCCATGGAGTTTCAGGAGTTTTCGAGGCTCTCTCCCTGGCTAGTGTAGTGTCACTCATCTTTGTTGTGATCATAGCCTGCACCTAAGAGTTGGTCAGTAGGTATATTCAGCACAAGTAAACTATCCAATTATACCTAATCTGTTCCTTCTTTTCTTTTATAATTGCCGGAGGGCAGGTGAGCTCGCCAGAGAACCCCTGCTATGAGTGAGGTCACACCATGCATTCTTCCCTCTTGTTGGGATTTTGGGCATGCACACACATGTGCCTAGCATGTTTTTTTCAGTTACTAGGGCTAGGATTCAAACTGCAGTCAGCCATGTAGGTCAGCTCCCTTAACCGCTAGGCTATGGAGCCAGTCTCAGGCTCTCAATTTCTTTTTTGGGGAAGGGGACACACTTTCTTTTCTTTTTTTCCCTCGAAACTTTAAGTTTATCTTGTATTATTTATATTCTTATACATCTTTGTGGGGTATAATCTGGTTTTTCAAAGCATGCAAACAAAATATGATAATCAAATTAAGGATATTATACTCATTAGCTTCAACAAAAAATATTGGATCGTTGGAAAAGTCATGGTGCATTTTTGCATAGAAAAACAAAAATATGTCATGACTTTTCCGATGACCCAATACATTATGTTGTACATCTGGATTTTAATTCTTACTAGTTTTAGGGGGCTCTTTTTGAGATGTATATGATTGGAATTGCCCTTAATTCTGTTGTGCAATACTTTTCTGAAAACTACCTGCCCATTTTTTGTGTCTATTAAAGGTTTTTTCTGAGGGCCTCCCCTCTCCATGCCATCTCTGATATCTGTAGTTGACCTCCCTATTTCTGTGTCTTCGAATCTTTCAATTCTGTCATAGACTGCAGACATTCAGTCTACGTTCAGTGGGACTTACGGTGTTTGTCTTTTATAGACTAACTTCACTTAGCATCAACTCTATATTCACCCACTTTGTTTGGAATGACAGGATCTCATTGTTCCTTTCAGATGGGTAGTAGTCCATTGTGTATACTTGCCACATTTTCTTAATCCACTCATCAGTTTTAGGGCACTTAGACTGAGTTTAGCTAAGAGGCTGTTGTGAATAATATTGCAAGAAACATGGTTGTGCAGGTGTCTCTCCAACAAAGTGATTTCTGTCCAGGTAGATAATCAAGTGGGATTACTGAAGCACATGATAGTTCTATTTTTTTTTTTGAAAGGTTTTTGCTATAGGGCACATGTGCTTGCCAGACAGACAGAGAGAGACAGAGAGACAGAAAGCGAGAAATCACCCCCTGGGGGGATGGCCATGCCACAATCCCTTCTCCTCCATTCTCCTCTCAGGATCTTGGGCACACACGCACACGCGCCCGGCGTGAGTTTAAGCCACGGGGTCCAGGACTCGAACCACGGTCGACTATGTGGGAGTCCAGCGACATAGCCATTACACTAACTGCTGCTCCCAAGCACATGATAGTTTTATTTGTAAATTTTTGAGGAACCTCATATAGTTTTCTGGGCTGGTATACTAATATACACTATCACCAACAACAGGAGGGTTCCCTTTTCTCCATGGCCTCGGCAGTACTTGTTCTTTGGTTTTTTGGTCACAACCATTCTGATCGGGGTTGAGTAATAATCTCATTTTGGTTTTGACTTGTATTTCTCTTACAATAAGAGATGTTGAACATTTTTATATGCTTTTTGGCCATTTTCATGTCTCCTTTTTTTTTTTTTTTTTTTTTTTTGAGAGGTTTTTCGCTATAGGGCGCGTGCGCTCGCCAGACAGACAGAGAGACAGAGAGACAGAAAGCAAGAAATCACCCCCCAGGGGGGATGGTCACGCCGCAATCCCTTCTCCTCCATTCTCCTCTCGGGATCTTGGGCACGCACACACACGCGCCCGGCATGAGTTGTAAGCCACCGGGTCCGAGACGCGAACCGCGGTCGACTACGTGGGAGTCCAGTGACATAGCCATTACGCTAACTGCTGGTTCCCTCATGTCTCCTTTTGAGATTGTTCAGACCAATTGCCCATTTTAAAATTGGATTATTAAGTATTTTTGCAGGTGAACAAGTTATCAATCCCTTACCTGAAGTAGAGTTGGAAAATATTTTCTCCCATTCTGCAGGTGGTCTCTATTCATTGTTTCCTTTGCTGTGCTGGTCTCTTAGTTCTAGAGCAGACTTGCTCTTTGCTTGTTTAGATTTGTGTCTGTATTCTCTCACACATGTGCAAACATGTGCACAGCCCGATGTGATGACTGAAGAGGATCTCATCCCAGGATGTGCACGGAAAATGCCTTGTCTTCCCTCCTCCCAGTCTTACAGATGGGAAAACAGAAGCATGGAACCAAGGTGGCTAGCAACTTCGCATCAGTACAAATATAAAGAATGGAAAGGGAAGAGAAAGAAGCAGGGAGGCGAGGGGTGAGTCCTGGGCCCTTCCAGGCAGGCTCAGGTGTAGGAAGCCAAGGCCATCCTGCCTGGGAGCGTGGGTGCACAGGAGGAACTCACTGCTGGAGAGAGGTGAAGAGCCGACGGCCTGAGGGTAAGAGAACCGGGAGGGGAGAAGGAAGGGCTGGGGAAGCCGAGAAGGCTCCAGCTGGTGAGGATGTCGGTATGTCCATTACTGTTACTGGGAATAACCACCTCTTAGCAGTTACAGTTCTCAGTCCTCAGAACAGGAAACAGTACCAGAGACTCAGAGAAGGCACACGACCTGCTTGTGGTACACAACACTGTCAGCCTAGATGAGACTCCCTTGGCCCTTCCTGCCGTACCCAGCTCCACTTACATCTCTGTTGCAACCAAGGGCCCCACATGGGGCCTAGGAGAGCAGATCTGGGGCACAGTGCCAGGCCTGATTGATATCTTCTTCACCGTCTGCCCATGAGGGGCTGTGATTAGACCTATTTATAGGGACCCGGTGCCTTAATATTCTGCCTGGCGTGTCTCTTGCCAATCAAATCAGTGCCGTCTGCAGTGTGATTGCTGCTTTAGTGGCACCAGGGAGCAGAGTTAATTAAACCCAATATAAATAGACTCTGCCCTCGCCTTGCAGTCGGAGTGTTT
Organism: Tupaia tana; assembly: GCA_026018925.1. Taxonomy (NCBI): domain Eukaryota; kingdom Metazoa; phylum Chordata; class Mammalia; order Scandentia; family Tupaiidae; genus Tupaia; species Tupaia tana. The sequence continues at coordinate 109,410,936 of JAKSZU010000006.1, forward strand.
TTCCTTCCTGTCCTCCACCCCCACATGCACCGCCTTCCTCTGGGCCCCTCAGCTCCAGCCTGGTAAGCAGGACCTGGCCCCTGACAGACCTGGGGTCCCTGGCCACTGCCCAGATGCTCTCGGGAACTGCCCCGAGTTCCTCAGGAGAGGAGTGCGAGGGCCCGGGTATGCATTTTCTGTGTTTTTCCAGATCTGGCTACCATTCGGCAGTTGATTCAGAATCCCCCACCCCCGCCTCTTGACTGCAGCCAGGGTTTCTCGTTTATCCAGGCACTGGAGACTGAGCTCAGATACTGTATGGAAGGTCCAGCAGGCTACCAGACACCCTCTATAACGGGCAAGGAACGCCGCCCCTTCTGTCAGCTCCTCTGTCGTCCCCATGTCCCAGTCCCTGGTGCGGCCTCTCCCTCCCTCGTTCACTCAGCAGGCATCTGCAGACCCCTGCTGGGAGCTCGGGGCCTCCCTCCAGAGGCACTCTTTTTTTTTTGTAAAAAGATTTTATATCTATCTATCTATCTATCTATCTATCTATCTATCTATCTATCTATCTATCTTAATTGGGCCAGCGAGGGACAGAGTGGGAGAGAGATAGGAGGAAAGTGAGAAAGCAAGCCGCCAGGTCTGGGACTTGAACCATGGTCGGCCATGTGGGATTCCAACACCCTTAACCACCACGCCACCTGCCCCAGCCCCACTGAGCAGGCTGAACCGAGGCCGTGGTGGGGAAGGGGCTGTGCTGTGCTCGCAAGGCCTTGCCCCGTGGTGGTGGGGCAGTCCTCATGCTCTGGTTCCCACACGCAGGCACCATGACTCCTGTGAGGACCAGGACTCCTTGGCGGGTCAGACCTACGTGGTGCCACTTATCCAGCCCAACCTGGCAGGAAGCGGCCATCCAGCAGGTGGCGGACGCCCTGCAGTACCTCCAGGTCTCCGGAGACATCTTTATCAGGTGTGTGCTCCCACCCTCCCACGCCCTATCAGGGCTACCTCTGTCCTGGCGGCCTCTCTCCAGGCCCATGGACACATCCTGTGGGAGGAGACTCGTGATTCTTGGTCCTGGGTGGTGCCCCAGCCACCCCTGTGAGGGAGGACCTGAGCCCTAGGCAAGAGCCCAGCTCAGGAACTTTTTCCTTTTCTTTCTTTTTTTTTTAGTGGGTTTGTCATATTTTAAATTAATTTTTAAAATTATTATTCATAAATTAAGTCACTATACATCATTAGATTGTGAAGAGACTTTACCCAGCATGATTTACACCTCAGTCCAGCCCAGTTGAGACCATTATACACATCCTTGTCAACAGATAAAAAGCCTTGTCTGTGTCCCACAAGTGAAGCAAGCCAGGCTATGAAAGAGAGATTGTATGTCCCCAGTTAACATATATGACTGTCCACACTCTATGGTACAGACTGAAAGACTGGAGAACATAAAAGTATTAAAAACTGTAATGGACACTAGAGACACAGTGGAAAGAGAGTGTGGGAGGGGAAGAGCGTAGGAACGGAAATCTGGGGGGGATGGAGAGGTAAGACACTCGTGGCACACAGATACGGTTTTATCGGAGCCTGGGAGCTCGGCTTCCTGGCCTCCCACGGGGGCGCTGCCCTCTGGCCCATGCTGCTCCTTGCACCAGGGCCTGTTCTCGCTCTCCTGCACCAGCACACTCACACAGCACTGGCCCGCCGGGCACTGAGCTCCCCTCCTTGGACCCAGCTGCGAGGGAGGCAGTGGCCTGCCCCACGCGAGCACGCACTGCAAGAGAGACGGCCTCACCTGACCAGCGCTGCTCACAGAGGCAGCAAGACCCAGGACGTTTGTGTGATCAGCGACGTTCATGTGGCGTTAACCCTGTGCCGCCATCGGTCCGAGCATTAACTGTTCAGCCCTGCCCACTGTGACGGGGCAGTGCTGTCCACGGCACAGGGGAGGCACGGAAGGCTGAGGGACTTCAGGGCCAGGGTTCAGCCAGGGACTGGCTCCGGGTCCTGGGCGTTCTCTGTCTCAGTGAAGAGGAGGCGAGGCGCTCTACAGCTCATAACAGTAGGCTTGGCTTGGTCTGGGGGGCTCAGGGAAGGGATCTGTGAGGGGACAACACTAAGGGTACGATCTGAAGGATGGGTGAGTGGCTTGGTGAGGAAGAAGAATGTTCCAGAGAGAAGGTGGCGCCTGAGCTGCAGCCCAGAGTCAGGCAGGCCTGAAGGAAGCCAAGTGCCAGAGTATGCGGAGGCCATTGGGCTGCAGGCCTCAACGATCAGCTGGTGTGCTGCCACAGTGCAGCCCCAGACCGGCCCAGTGTGGCCCTTGGGCTGTGGCCGCTCCTGCACAGTCGACTCAACACGAGGGAATGCAGTGTGCTTGCTGGCTCCTCACAAAGGTCCCTGGCTCTGTCTAGACAGGTCCTGTGGCCCAGCATGCCAGGGTGAGGCTTAGCTGGCCTCCCAGGATGGCCACGTGGAGCCTCACACAGGACCTTTTCTTCTGCTCAGTGTGAAGTGTGTGACTGCCTGGCTCGGGTCCCCCCCATGGCCCTGCAGTTGTACTGGAATCCCTGCCTTTTGACCACGCATCTCCTTCCCTCACCAGCTGAAAGTCTCCCCTCTCCCGAAAGCCACCCCACTGCTGGGGAGAAACTAAGGGCATTGTCTCCAGGGGACCTGCATGAACACCAGATCCTCTGGTCTCTGCCTCCTCCCTGCCCCTGACTCACCCGCCTGCCCCAGGCCATGCAGAGTGCAGCCCGACCAAGGGACCAAGGCACCAAGGCACCAGGGCAACCAGGGTGGGCTGCAGGGAGGTTAGGGGCCAACTGGAGCAGAAGACCTCTGCTCACTTCGCTTGCATAACCTTGGGCAATTAATTCACTTACCCCCACTCAGCTCAGTGCTCTCAAGGGTAAAACTGCTGGGACCAGCAGTTAGCATAATGGCTATGTCACTGGACTCCCATGTAGTCGACCGCGGTTCAAGTCCCAGACCCGGTGGCTTAAACT
>JAKSZU010000006.1:109414022-109449424 GCA_026018925.1 Tupaia tana
CGTCAGGCTGGGCGTCCACAGTGTGGTCTAAGCCCCCTGATGACGTGGGGGTTAGGTCAGGAGCAGGGGATGGCGGCTGGCCTGACCCCGTCCCACCCCACAGGTGTAAGAAGTATGTCTTCCTGGACCCCCTGGCTGGTGCCACGAAAAGACCCACGTGATGCTGGGGGCGGAGAGGGAGGAGAAGCTGTTCGATGCCCCTTTGTCCATCAGCAAGAGGAAGCAGCTGGAGCAGCAGGTGGAGGTGGCCGGGCTGAAGTGAGGCCTGTGGCTCTTCTCCAGGCGAGGCCCCACTGAGCCGAGGCCCTGCCAAGGACGTGGTCGACCCATCGAGGGGCTGGGTGCCCTGCTGGGGTCTACCCACCAGGCCGGCGTCGGCAAGGCCGCTGTGCAGCGACAAGGAGAGACAGAAGGAGCGGGAGCAGGACCAGGGACCCGCCAGGGAGGGCTCTGGGCGGAACCCCGAGTCCAGCCGCTGTGTGCCCGCCCTGTGAGGGCCAGCTTGCCCCGCCTTCCTCAGCCCTCCTGCGTGGCTCCTTCCTCCAGCTTCCCTCTGCGCTTGCCGAGCTCCAGCTGGGACCCAAGTGGATCTTAGACTCAGCCGAGCCGCCAGGGAACGCCAGGGCCTGATGGACTTTTAGACACAGAACCGAGGGCTAGCCCAGCCACTTCCAGAAGCCTCCGAGGCCACAGTCTGCTGCTGACGCCATCCTGGCATGACAGGACAGCCGGGCACGTGGAGCCTGGCAGCCCATGTGGGGGGGGGGGGGGGAGCCCAGCCCTGCCCTGCGGCCGGAGCCCTCGGGCGCTCTCATCCACGGTGGGACGCCACACTTGCTGGCACCCCTGGGGCAGCCACGAGAATGTCACTCAGCACAGACGTCTTTCCAGTGCCCAGTGCCGCACCCACGGGCGGCCCAGCGTGCTGAGAGCTGTGGTGGGCACGGTGCCCGTGGAGAGGGCTGGGAAGGCCCTGGAGCTGGGTCGTGAGCAGAAAGCAGTGACCGAGCCGGAGACCCGGCCCCAGGCCCTCTGTCCCGGACGTGGCTTTCCCGCTGCAGTGAGAGCCACGAGTCAAGGCGGGGACTGATGGCCATGCGGGGCAAAGGTAGGTCCGGCCAGGCTGGCCCGCCTTGGGTATTTGCACCCCACACATACTGGCCTGCGGTTCTCGGGTCCCCAGGGCCTGGGTCAACTTCTAACTCAGCCTCTTCCCTCCCAGGCATCTCCGGGAAAGGCCCTGGGACGGGGACCAGTGAGGGGCCAGGAGGAGCCTTCACCCGGATGTCAGACTCCATCCCACCTCTGCCTCCCCCACAGCAGCCACCAGGAGAGGAGGACGAGGACGACTGGGAATCCTAGGGGGCTCAGCCAGTCCTTCCCCCAAAACCAGGCCGGCACTGCTGCCCCGAGAGGGGAGTAGCTGGGTCCCCCGCCCGTGGGTTCTCTCAGCCCCTGCCGCCCCCACAGGGATGGGGATGGTGGGGCCATCCCGGTATCCCGGTGTGGCGGTACCTGAGAGGCAGGCTTGAGGCCGCAGGCGGGGATGGCCGGCTCTCCCTGCGCTCCACTCCCACGCGGCTGCTCTCCCGGAGACTCCGAGAAGCTCTGGGAAGTGAGTAAGGCGCCTTTAATCCAGGGCTGCAGCGCTGGCGGGCATGCCCTGGGGAACTGCCTGCCCGTGGGCCCCGGGCAGTGGGCAGAGCATCTGGTGAACCGAGGCCCCTCTGGACAGAGGAGAGGTGCCACGGCAGGGCCAGCTGTCGCAAAGGGCGCACTTTCCCACGGAAACTGTCTCAGACACGCGGTCTCTAAAAATAGGCATGCTGTGAGCCGTGGGGTCCTAACTGCTGGTGTCGTGGGGTCCTAACTGCTGGTGTCGTGGGGTCCTAACTGCTGGTGTCGTGGGGTCCTAACTGCTGGTGTCGTGGGGTCCTAACTGCTGGTGTCGTGGGTGCCTTGGCGTTTGCTCACGTGGCTAAGGGAGGAGCTGGAGCCAGGCCAGGGAGATGAGAATCCTGGAGGGCTGTGCGGAGGTGAGGGAGCAGGCTGCAGGAGAGGGGCTGGACCAAGGGGGTGGTGGAGATGACAGGAAGCCCCGAGAGCAGCCCTCTGAGCACCAGGGGCCAGAAACGGGATGGTGTCGGGTTTGGGTGAGAGGGTGATAGGTCTAGAGCAACGCTGGCCTGAAAGGGCAGAGGCTGGCCAGCCTGTCCCTGCCCCAGCTCTGCAAAGGCGGATCCGGAGGACGCAGGCAGGACAGAGATGGGGGGGGGGGGGAGTCTACGCTGTGCCACGTGGGAAGGAAGAGCCATCCAGGGGCGGTTCCAGGGCTAACCCAGCATTCGACTGCCTCTCCTGTCTCTGCCGGATCCCATCAGCCGCTGGTTCTTGGAGGGGCTGGACCGACACCCTCCACGGGGCTCCACCTTCACAGGACCCTGCAGACCAGGCCGAGACCCACACCGTCTCCTGGGCAGTGTAGGGAGAGCCTGGTAGCAGGTGGCCGTGCGGCCACCCCTCAGCAGGGGCCCGACTTCTCCGATGAAACTGGGGAGACACAGAGGCAGTGAGGAGCCACACTAGGGTGGGCGTGGGAGCGCAGGAGGGCGACAGCAAGGCTGACCTTCCGCAAAGCAGCAAAGGCAGGACCAGAGGTGGCCTTGACCTGCACGCGGTCTCGGATCCAACTGGGCAGCTTTGCCAGGACAGCCGGGCAGCTTTGCCAGGACAGCCGGGCGGGCGTAGCGCTGGTCCAGGAGCACTATGCTGGCGAAGTCCCCCTGGTGCCTCACGGCCCTACCTGGTGGAAGCAGGTCAGGCTCCGTTAAACCTGCCCTGACTTAGAACAGCTCCGCAGCCTCCCGCCCCTGCCCTCCGTCCTGACAGGCGGGCACCTGGCTCACCTATGGACTGGTTGACGGCCTTCATACACAGGTTCTCCACCAGGGCCTTCCCGGGGGCACCTGGCCAGGGGTTCTGGGCTGGGGAGGGGAGGACACATGATCCCACCATCCCTGGGACAGACCTAACCAGGCTTTGGAGTAAGACCTGGCGGCTTCAGGGCGGTGCCCGAAGGTGAGGGCGCAGGCTACAGGAGAGGGGGCTGGGACCAAGGCAGGTGGAGACGACAGGAAGGCCCTGGAGGAGCAGCCGTACAAGCACCGGGAGGCAGGAAACAGGACAGTGCTGACGTATCAGGTCTGACATGGGGGAAGGAGCTGCATCCAGACCTCTGCCAGCTCCATGGGGAAGTCACTCCCATCCGGGCACTCACCAGGGTCTGATCCACGTGGGCCATCTTCTCCTGCAGCTCTGGAGACCGCACGCTGGGGTAGGGCATGCCACATGCCTGGGCGGGACATGAGTCGCCCGTTGCCAGTCGCTCTTCCCACCCCTTCCTTGGCCCTCCCTGCACCTGCCACCAGGGAGGTGCTTTCCAGCCAGGTGACCCAGCCTAGGCCAGTCACTGGGGTCTATCTGGTCCAGTCACAGCCTGCCTCCTTTCCCACGGCCTCCCAAACACCCGAACCCAGGGCTGCTGACCCCTCCCCAGCTGGCCGGCCCACACCAGTTGTCCTGGGAGTAGACCTGGCTGCACCAGGTGGCAGGTGGGGCCCTGCTGCCCGGGGCACGGGGTGGCGGGCAGCACAGCCCAGTGAGGGGACCCCTACCTACCGGCCTAGGTCATCAGAAAAGTTGATCCCTTCGCTCACCTTGCCGCCAACCACCGAGAGGAGCAGGGCCACTGTCACCGCGGCTCCCGCCTGGCCACAGCTCTGCAGGAGACACCCAGCCCCGCTGTGGGCTAGCTCTGGCAGCCACCAAGCCTGCCAGGTCCCTGAGCCAGTGCCCCAGAGGTGCCCCTCACCCTGATGCCCCTGGAGTACTCCGCCAGCACCTGCTCCACCTGGATGGCTCTCCGGGGCTCCTGGAAGATCTGGAGGGAGGCAGGGTGTCCCAGAGCAGGTTCCAGAGTGCCGGCACTCACCCTGCTCCCGGCCTTGCGCTCTGCAGCGGGGACTCAGGAACCTCAGGGCCACGGCCTCTGGGGGGGGCTCCTCTGGGCAGGGCTTAGGCCATCGTGGTGGGGGAGGAGCTCCGACGGGACCCCACTGGCGGGCCACTCACTTTTTTCCGGATGGCCAGGCAGGCCAGCAGGCCGCTCTTGTCCCAGTGGGCGTGGACCTGGCGCTGGTACTCGTAGGAGGGGAAGAAGCAGACCACGCCCCCCGGACCACTCCACACAGGTTACAGAGGATACGGCCCGTCCTGTCCATCTGAGGAGGCCAAGGAGCCCCATGGAGCAGCCCCCAGAGCCACCCCCAAATGACTTCCTGACCTTGGGGCCCAAAACCAAGGGCAGGAGCCATGCATGAAGGGAGGACTTGGGCCAAGGGGCCGCCTGGGTGGCAATCAGAGTGGATGGGTCCCCGGACCCCAGAAGGGACTAGGGACACCCTGTGACGCGCCGTCACAGTGCACCACAGGGACAACACAGCCATCAGCCCTCACCAGCCCCTGCAGCCTGAGGAGCCAGGACTGGTCACCCGGGTCTCAGGCAGGGGTGTGCCCGAGACCTGCTCCCTGCCCCCTCCCTAAGGCAGGGCCCACACGGCTGCAGGGACGGGCAGCGCTCCCGGTGCTTTGTCCGGGAGGGGTGCCTGGGCGGGAACCTCCCTGATCCATACCTGGGCACCCCGCTCCTGTGCAGCCACTACTGACCTGAGGCTAGGCTGTACTGTACCTGAACTCCAGGGCCTGGCTGCAGGGCCCGCTGCAGATGACCAGGGACAGGATGGTGTCCGGAGGGATCATGTGACCTGGTGAGACCCAGGGAGGGACTGACAGCTCAGGCGCAGACCGCTCTGCAAAGCAGGGCCCAGGAAGGACATCTCCCAGGCTGTCTGCAGGGCAGGCAGGGCAGTTCCTAACACTCACCCCCCACCTCGTCACCACAGTGACACAGGCGGTGCAGACAGCGGTGGGGGTGGGCTTGTGAGCAAGCTGGCAATAGGCCAGGCCCCTGTGCTCCCCTCGCCCAGCCTGCAGCAGCACGTGGCCAGACCGGGACCATGGGTGGAATGGGAGTGCCCGGCTACCTCCACCCTCCCCCCCTCCCCCCCTGGACACGGGTCTCACCACAGGAAGAGACTTCTACTCCAGCACAGGCCTGTGACCTGGTGAAACCCAGGGAGGGACTGGCAGCTCAAGGTCGAGGCTCTGTGACTCCCAGAGGTCCAGGGACAGGAACCTCAGGCCTGAGCAGGGAGGGGAGGGCAGAAGGCAGCAGGCACAGAGGGACAGGACAGAGCTGGCTGGCCCACACGTCAGCGCTGTGTGGAGGAGCCAGATCCCACATGGCCCACCAAGGCTCGAGCCCCGGCCCCGCTTACATGTTGGGTGTGTGTGCAATGCCTGGGGTCCCAAGTGGACAGAGGATGGGAAGACAGAGGACTGCAGTGTGACCACCCCTGTAGGGGTACACACACACGCTCTCTCCTGCTCACGTACACACGCATACACACACACACACACACACACACACACCCTCTGTCATAATAGAAAGAGAGAAATGATACTAGAAAAGGCTCTTAACAAATTAACAGCAAAAATCGATAATGATATTAGTGTTGGTAGTCTCTCTTAAAACTACTTGTGAGACTAGAAAAAAAAGTTGGCAAATATGTCAGTGATTCTTCATTCTAACAACGCAGCAAGATCACTGGTGGGAATTTTTTACAAAATACAAGTGGCAGGACCCACAGATGGTGTGGTGGTTAAGGTGCTGGCCAGCCATGGTTCAAGTCCTGGACCTGGTGGCTTACTTTCTCATTTTCCCTCTGTGTGTGTGTGTGTGTGTGTGTGGTCAAAATTTAAAAATAAATGAGTAAATAAAATTTAAAATAATAATAATTCTTAAAAATACATGTAGCAGGCCCCAGCCCAAACTACTGAGACTCTCCAGGCTTTCCCTCAACAAATGGACGAAAATCCAGAGTTTAAGCACTTCATGGAGAAGTGGCATTCTTAGACACCGTGATGGGACACAGTATAGTTCAGCTCCTATGGAAGGGAGTTTAGCAGTGTCTAACAAGCCTAGGTATGCTTATACTTTTTCGGTTTGTTCATCAGAGACAGAGAAGCAGCACCCTCAAGAGACTCACGCCGCTGGGGACCAGCAGTTGGAGTAATGGCTATGTCGCTGGACTCCCACATAGTTGACCACGGTTCGAGTCCTGGACCCAGTGGCTTAAACTCACACCAGGTGCGAGTGCGTGCATGCCCAAGATCCCGAGAATGGAAGAGAAGGGATTGCGGTGTGGCCATTCCCCAGGGGGTGATTTCTCGCTTTCTGTCTCTCTGTCTTTCTGGTGAGCGCACGTGCAAAAACCTCTCCAAAAAAAGAAAAAAAAAAAAAGAGTCTCACGCTGCTGTCATCTTCCTTGCAGCCTTCCCAGCTGGCCAGGGTCGGGGCACACATGCACACATGCACCTCACACATGCACCCCAAATGCACAGGTCAGGGACCACACCTGGGCTTCATGCAGCTCCTATTGTGTAGTGGCGTGCCAGCACTGCACCCCAGACCAGGCCACTGTTGTTTTTTCTTTGAGAGATTTTTTTTGCTATAAAGTATGTGCAGTTGCCAAAGAGAGACAGGAAGAGAAAGAGCGAAACCACCCCCCAGGGGATGGCCACATCACAATCCCTTGTCCTCCATTCTCCTCTTGAGATTTGGCCATTCACGCACACAGGTCGGGTGTGAGTTTCAAGCCACAATGGACTCAAGCTGTGGTCAGCCATATGGGAGTCTGGCACATTAACCACTACGCCACTTGCTGGTCCCATGGGTTACTGTTTTTTTTGTTTTGTTTTGTTTTTTAAGGTTTTTGTTTGTTTGTTGTTTTTGAATTTTATCACAGGGCATGTGCACTTGCTGGAGAGAGATAGAGAGAGAGGGCAAGTGAGAAATCAGCCCCCAGGGGGATGGCTCTGCTGGATCTCCTCCTCTTCAGGATTTTGGGCACGTACACATGTACCCGGCATGATTTTCAAGCCACCAGGCCTGAGACTTGAACCATGGTCAGTCATGTGGGAGTTCAACACCTTAACCACCATACCACCTGCTGGCCACTTTTTTTTTTTTTTTTTTTTGAGAGGTTTTTGCCATAGGGTGCGTGCGCTCACCAGACAGAGAGAGACAGAGAGACAGAAAGCAAGAAATTACCCCCCGGGGGGATGGTCACACCTTCTCCTCCATTCTCCTCTCGGGATCTTGGGCACGCACGCACACACACCCGGCGTGAATTTAAGCCACTGGGTCCGGGACTTGAACCATGGTCAACTACATGGGAGTAGAGCAACATGGCCATTATGCCAACTGCTAGTCCCATGGGCAACTGTTTTTGTAACCATGGCCTGCTTAGTTAAATGAACTCCATCTTGTTAAAATCACAGATGTTTTCCTCTCCGTCTGATACTCTTAGTTTGAGGTTTCTCACAGGAACTCCAAGGAGACGAACAGCCAACCCGGACCTGAAACAATGCGGAACGTTCTGCCCCAGCAATAAGCCGATACTCCTGTCTTTGAAGATGGATCGTTTGCTTGTATCCCTTAGCTGAGACTGAAACTCCTGTCCTGAAGACAAATTACTTAATTGTGCCCCCAGCTAAATATTAACCTGATCTACGCTTCTCTATGGATGGCTGTAAGCCACACGGCACCCCTTCCCTTATAAAACATCTAGTAAAATCGGCTAACAAGGCGAAGATACTTTTACACGGCCTCCCAGTGTGGCACGCGGTAATGCATTCCCCTTTGCTCTCTCAGTGACGATTTGCCTCTCTCTATTTTGTTGGGTGGTGAAGGGTCGGACCTGCCCTGGGTTCTTGGATTCGGGGGTAGAGCCCCATCCCACATCTCTGCAACCCCATATCTAGGTACCACTAGCCCACCACGTGAAGGTTCTTGGACTCGGGTGTAGACCTCCATCCCACAGCTCTGCAACCCCATGTCTAGGTACCAGCAGCCCACCACGTGAAGGTTCTTAGACTCAGGTGTAGACTCTCATCCCGCAGCTCTGTAACCCCATGTCTAGGTACCACCAGCCCACCACATGAAGGTTCTTGGACTTGGGTGGAGGGTCCCATCCCACACCTCCACAACCCCATGTCTAGGTACCACCAGCCCACCACATGAAGGTTCTTGGACTTGGGTGGAGGGTCCCCCATCCCACACCTCCACAACCCCATGTCTAGGTACCACCAGCCTACCACGTGAAGCTTCTTGGACTCAGGTGTAGACCCCCCCATCCCACAGCTCTGCAACCCCATGTCTAGGTACCAACAGCCTACCACGTGAAGGTTCTTGGACTCGAGTGTAGACCCCCATCCCGCAGCTCTGTAACCCCATGTCTAGGTACTACCAGCCCACCATGTGAAGGTTCTTGGACTCAGGTGTAGACCCCCATCCCACAGCTCTGCAACCCCATGTCTAGGTACCACTAGCCCACCACGTGAACATGCATGAGGACTGTTCTTGTGAGGTTCTGTGTCACAGCAAGGCTGCCCAGCTGCAGGGGCCTGGCTGAAGGGGCTCCGCCATCTCCGCCAGCCTCAAACACGGCAGCCAGCTAGGGTAACATGGACTGTCACCACAGCTGACAGCAGTCACCAGGACACAGGGGCAAAAATAGGTCCCAGGAAAGGAAGGGAAAAACAATGCACATGTACATATCTTTGCTCTTTTATATATATATAAAAATGAAAAGCCCTTCCTTCCTCTCTCCCTCCCTTCTCTCCAACGAGCGTACATGCCGCATCACAAATGAAAAACAGAAAAGAAAGAACAGAATTGGGCTGCCCTCATAGCTGGGTGGTTAAGGAAGCCAGATCCCACATGGCGGACCACAGCTAAAATCCCAGCCCTAGCAGCTTGAAAATCTGGCCGGGTGCGCGCACGTGTCCTCCAAATCCCAGCGGTGGAGAAGTGGAAGAGAGGGCAGGACAACGCCTCATCGGAGGGCTACCCCCTTCCTCCAGCTCCACCTGGCGAGTCCTGTGCCCTCTGACAACAATAATAACATCATAATAGGGGCCAGCAGGAGGTCTGGTGTAAGGTACTGGACTCCCACATGGCCAACGATGGTCAAAGTCCTGGACCTGGAGGCTTGAAACTCATGCTGGGCACCTATGGGTACCTAGGTCTCAATAAGAGAATGGAGGAGAAGGGATTGAGACGTAACCCATCCCAGGGGGGTGATTTCTCACTTTCTCTCTCACTGTCTGGAAAGTACATGCACTATAACAGCAAAAATCCCTAAAATAATAATAATCTTAATAGGTGCTGGCAGGTGGTGTGGTGGTTAAGGGCACTGGACTCCCACATGGCCCACTGCGGTTTGAGTCCCAGACCTGGCAGCTTGCTTTCTCACTCCCCCACCCTGCGCTTCTCTCTCTGCCTCTCTCTGGTCAAATTAAGTAAATAAAAAATAATTAAAGTTCAATAAAATAATTCTTTTAAAAAAGAATCATAATAATAACAACAGAATTGAGTCAAAAAGGGAAAAAACTCTAAAATCGAAAACTAAAACAAAGCCCAAATATTCAGCTTAGAAGAAAAAGATATAAGGCCAAATAAATTAATTATTTGATTTGGATTTTGATATTGTTAGGGTCCTGAGATCGATCTAACCATTGGTGACGCAGAAAAGACGACAACAATGCAATTACATAAGAGGCTTTTATTTTTCCAGCAAGCTGGGGTCCGAGTTTCTGCCCGACGCAGCGGGCTTTCAGCACGGACCCTGAGCCTAAGATAAAGGGATCTTTTATAGCTCCGAATCGCAATGCCGGAAGTACAGTCAGTAATCTTCCACTTGAGGGCGGGGGTGTGTGAAAGCCAGCTGTCACTATGTTTAGGTTTAGATTAGGACTCTCAGGTGAGGTCAGGTTGCCCTGGCCCTGGCATCGTCAGGGCCTATCTACACTTTGTTTTCTTATGTGGTCTCAGACTCCTCGGGTTCTGTCCCTGAGGGTCTAACATGGCGGTGGTTGTGTCAATTTGTCCTTACAATATCTATATGGACTCACGATTTCAGAGAATGTATTTCTGCAGTCTGTCTAGGAAATGTCCACACAGGGTGATTCAGAACGGCCCTCGCTCCAGCCTGGGTGTCCGACTCTCATTCCTCGTTGTGAGATACCAGGGCACTTGGGGCAGTGAAAGGTTTCAGCAGGGTCAAAGGCAGAGATGCTGGTCCTGAGTCACACAGAATCCTTTCCCCCCAGCGCCATCCCACCAGGATCCTGGGCATGGATGTTCCGCCCAGCACATAAGCTGCAGCAGAGCCTCGAACCCTGGCTGGCGTGTGCGATCCGGCTTCCGCTGCACGGCAAGAGCACAGTCCAAGACTAACAGGTCTCATCAAACGACTGGAGCAGCAAGGGCCTCCAGCAGCCAGGCTGGAGATGATCTGGACATCCAAACCGATAAGAAGTCAGACGCCAGGGACCAGCAGTTAGCGTAATGGCTATGTCGCTGGACTCCCACGTAGTCAACCGCGGTTCGCATCCCGAACCCGGTGGCTTAAAACTCACGCTGGGCGCGTGTGTGTGCGTGCCCAAGATCCCGAGAGGAGAATGGAGGAGAAGGGATTGCGGCATGGCCATCCCCCCTGGGGGGTGATTTCTCGCTTTCTGTCTCTCTGTGTCTCTCTCTGTCTGTCTGGTGAGCGCACGTGCCCTATAGCGAAAACCTCTCCAAAAAAATAAATAAATAAAAAGAACTCAGACGCCTCTAACAGCGGTGAGTAAGATCTAGGACACGCACGTGTGTGTGTGTGTGCGCGCACGCGTGCATCACGAGAGAAGCAGGAAGATGGAGGAGCCACAGAAGGTCCATCTACCAGGTGGCCACGGCAGGACGAGCAGCCTTTCGGCCAGTGGTCCTTTGCTACAATGTAACCGAAGGAAATAGCTTTATGCATGTATTTATCACAGAATTGCTTAAGGCAGAGAAAAACTGGGAAAGCCTAAATACCTAACAGGAGAGGAGAAGTTACATCAACTATGAGGTGTCTGGGGGGCAGCAAGTGGCACGTCGGTTAAAGTCCTGGGCTCCCGCCTGGACCACAGTTCGAGTCCCAGACCCCGTGGCTTTACAATCACCCCAAGTGCTGTGCGTGAGTGCCCAAATGGGGAGTGACTGCTCACTTTCCCTCTCACTGTCTATGTCTCTTTCCAGCAAGCACACTGGTAAAAACCTTAAATAAAAAAAAAAAAAAAGGACCAGCAGTTAGTGTAATGGCTATGTCACTGGACTCCCATGTAGTTGACCGCGGTTTGAGTCCCAGACCCGGTGGCTTAAACTCACGCTGGGCGCATGTGCGTGCACGTGCCCAAGATCCCGAGAGGAGAATGGAGGAGAAGGGATTGCGGCGTGGCCATCCCCCCTGGGGGGTGATTTCTCGCTTTCTGTCTCTCTGTCTCTCTGGCGAGTGCACGCGCCCTATAGCAAAAACCTCTCCAGAAAAAAAAAGACATTCCCGTGTGGCCGGTATGAACCAGGGTGCAGTGGAATGGGCACATACTTGCTGACCAGGAAGATGTTTGACATTTTGTTGCTGAGTGAAAAAAGCGGGTTATAACCACAGCACGCAGAGACACTGCCCTTCGTGTTTCGTTTGTAGGTTCCGTACGCACATGTAAAATCACGCATAGAAAGCCTTGTGATGTACACCAACGCGAGCCTCTTGTTGGTAGAACTGTGCTCTCCCCATCCGTGTCTCTGCTCTCCACAGTGGAGTCACAGCGTGGAGGCGTGCATCTGCTCAGGAGCCGCAGCCTGCAGATACAGGAGGGCAGTGCAGAGAGGCCCGACGCGGGGTCTGGAACTGCAGGGCGGCTGTCTGGGGACTGCGGGATGGAGCTGGGAAACAGCGGCTGGGGGCCCCTGTCCCCGTGGGCCCGTAGGCACTGCTGGGCAGACAGCACAGGAGTGCCACCTAGTGGGCACCGTGGGCTGCTCGGGCCCACCCCTGCCTGGTTCAGGGCTTGCTGGACAGGGAAGAGGCTTGCGGGTGCACCTTGCCCTGTCCCTGTCCCACCCCAACACCTGGGTACGGGAGCTGGGGCTGCTGCCCCTCTCGGCTGCACGGTGGCCCGCGATGACCGCTGCTCGGCAGTCCTTCACCATCTGTGCGAAGGGCACGGCTGGGTTCCAGAGCAAGGATTTGAGGCTGCTCTGACCGAGGCTGAGGGGTGGACAGAGACGCGTGGAGAAGGGGTGGGGTGCAGGCCACGGACACTGGCACAGCAAGGTGGATCATGCAGGGGCGCGAGAGCTGGAACTTTCCCTACAAACCCCACTGCAGGATGGAGCAGGCACAACTCCACTTTGGAGGACCCTCTTATTTCTCACTGAGCAGACAACAGCAAGCACAGCCTCTGAGGGTGACAGTGCCACCACCTCCCTTAGGGCGGCAACTGAGGCCCAGAGAGCCTGGGGACAGACTCAGAGCAAAGCCCACCTGATCTCAACCACGAGGCCTCCAGGAACCTGGCCCAGAGCCGCCATCGCGGCCTGCGCATCCCCTCCCCTGCTCCGCACGGCTCGCCCGGGCATGGAGGGGTCAGCTCTGCCTGGAAGCCCGGCAGGCACCTGGATGGAGGGAGCCCTCTCCCGCTGTGCCCCCGCTCCAGGCCGCCTCCTCCTGGAACAGAGAGGCCAGGACGCCCGCTCCCTTGTGCTCAGGAGGACCCGGCGTCCTGGCTGGCAGTGGTCAGCGGCAAGGAAGCCCTCGCTGTGCATCAGTGCTGAAGGGGGCCCCTGAGCCTCCTCCACGGGGGCTGCAGGAGCAGCGGGGAGGCCATGCATGAGGGGGAAGCTCTTGCCGGAGCCTGCGGCCACTCTTCCTGCCCCACTCACCCTCAGCCACCCCGGGCTGCAGGCTGTGCAGGAAGTGTTCCCAGGAGGACGAGAGGGCTGCTCCGTACCGCTCTGTGAGCTGGGTTGGGAGGACAGCAAGGGACAGAGAGGAGTGAGCAGCGACGGTGAGGGAGGGTGCTGGGCCGAGGCCTTGGCAGGCCCCACCTGCAGGGTCTCAGCCCCCAACCCCAGCAGAGAGCCTCCATTCCCAGGAATGAGGTGAAGGGGGCACTGGGTGTGCCCTCCAGGCCTGAGGGACAGGGCCGTACCTTCCTGCTGACCATGCTTTTCTCACAGTAGCGCTGCACCTGCAGGGCCACCCCCGGGCATGGGGGCGCTAACACGCCGTCTGCGCAGCCGCCTTCCCACCCGAGCTCAGCATTCCCACCAGGCCGCCCCGCTCCCCACACTGCACAAAGAACACCCCGTGGCGGATGGGTGACTCCGCCCAGCTTCACAGACCTGGCCCCCACCAGCAAGGCTCTATGGCCCAGCAGGCCCTGCAGGGACCCTGATGGGATGGAGAGCGGGGGCGAAAGGACTGTGGTGTGACCAGGCCCAGCAAACTCCCAGAACGGCCCCCGCCCTTGCCCCTGCTGGAACCCCTCCATGCCCAAGGTGCCTGGGTGTCTTATAACCAGGAATGAGAGTTGGAAGCCGAGACTGGAGAGAGAGGAGTTCCAAATTATCCTGCGTGCAGGGCACTTTGAGCTCGGAAATAAGTTTTCAGAAACCATGAGTCCATACTGATACTTCTAAATCAAAATCAGACACGGCACCTGCATTCCTTCCGGACCACAGCGTCTAAGCCGCGCCTTGGGGGATTAAAAGTAAAAAAAATGCTCCATCCGTGTAAAAGAAAGGCAGGGCTGGTGCCTGCTCAGCAACGGTGGCTTGGCAGTGGGCACAAGTCTGCACTGATCTGTGCTGGGACCGCGGAGGGAGTTTGCAGCCTTGAAGATTTCTTTTTCTTTTTCTTGTTTTTCTTTTTTGGAGAGGTTTTTGCTATAGGGCGCATGCACTCGCCAGAATGACAGAGACAGAGAGACAGAGAGACAGAAAACGAGAAATCACCCGCCCCCCAGGGGGCTGGTCATGCCACAATTCCTTCTCCTCTCGGGATCTTGGGCACGCACACACACGTGCCTGGTGTGAGTCTAAACCACTGGGTCCGAGATTTGAATTGCGGTCAACTATATGACATAGCCATTATGACAACTGCTGGTCCCCAGCCTTGAAGATTTCTAAAAAGGGACTTCCTTCAGGTTAGACGCAGGAGGTGGTAGTTTGTAAAGAACACTGGAGTGAGGGGATTGACATGCCAGTAAAGAGTGAAGGAACAAGGCAGGAGGAGTGAGGCCGGCAGGTGGCGTGGTGGTTAAGGGACTGGATACCCACATGGCCAACCGTGGTTTGAGTCCCAGACCTGGCGGCTTGCTTTCTCACTTTCCCTTTCTCTGTCTGTGTCTCTCTGGTTAAATTTAAAGGAATGAATGAATAAATAAAATTAAATAAATAATTCTTTTTAAAAAATGAAAAGGCAGGAGGAGAGAGCCCACACGGAGGGGCATGTGTAGCGATGGCCGGCGTGAACTTACAAGCTTCTTCAGGTGACACGAAGGAAGAAGGGTCAGAGGTGACTCGGATCCTGGCCTGTCTGACGGGGACGACGTTCCCTTGTTCCTCAGATTTGGGAGTATTTATGGGTGAAAAGGTGTCTTGAATCTGTGTGAAGACTGTCCTTGGGGTTCTGTGGCCCAGTGGGTAAGGAAGGCGGATTCCACATGGCCGACTGCGCTTCGAATCCAGGCCTGGGCAGCCTGAAGAACACCCTGTGAGTGCATGCCCCGAACCCCAACAGGACGGAGAAATGGAGGAGAGACTGCGGGGTGACCGTGCCCCATGGAGGGGTTTCTTCTTCTCCCTCTTTCTCTGTCTCTCTGGTGAGACAAAACAAAATAATAAATAGTACAGTGGCTAAGAACTGTACATTGGAAGCTGAGCCCATATCGCCGGGCACAGTTCAAATCCCAGTCATGGCACATATGTAGCATGCGTGCCCAGAAACCCGACGGGATGGAGAACTCGAGGCAGGACTGCGGCGTGACCGTGCCCCACCGAGGGGTGCTCTCTCACCTCCTCCCCTGCACACACCCTCTGGCAGTAACAACTTAAAAATTGAAAAATAAAAAGAGGCTCAGCGGGACAATGACAGAGGGGTTAAGCAGAGCACCCCAACCCCACTGTCAGCCCTGGGCCCCAGCAGCAGGGCCCTGGGCCTTACTCACAAACCAACTTCCTGCTTCTGCCCAAACGTCCGGGGACAGACTGGGCCGGAGGGAGACAGAAAGGCAGTGAGGGCCTGGAAGTCTCTATTTGTGCCAGTGAGGTACAAAGAAAGGCACTTTTCTGGGGTCAGCGGGCGGCGTGGTGGTTAAGGTGCTGGATTCCCACATGGCCAACTGTGGTTCAAGTCCAGGACTTGGTGGCTTAAAATCATGCCAGGCACGTATGCATGTGTTCCCCAAATCCTGACAGAATGGAGACGGGTTGCAGCATGGCCGTCTGCCCTGTAGGAGTGCTCGCTTTCTCACACTCCCTCCATCTCTCGCTGGTGAATGCACGCGCTCTATGGCAAAAACCTTAAAAAAAAAAGAAACTCCCTTTTTCTGACCAATCTGTGTGACCCTCCGATCTGAGATTGCTGATACACTGCTTTAAGGGCTAAGTAACTGTGGGGTCTGTGTTTGAGAGCCCCGACCCTGGACTGTGAGGACAGAAGTCACCTTTCATCCCATCCACGTCCAACGCAGCGCCGTGCCCACAGGGTGGTGAGGAGATGGACAGCTGTACCTTAACAGGTTGATGGTGTCGATCTGGCTCTGAAAGAGGAAGTCGTTGATGCTCCTCAGCTCCTCCCCTGACAGTAACAAAGCAAGGGCCGTGGGAGCCTTGTCTGAGCTTAGGCCACCGCTCAGGCCCAGGCTTAAGCTCGGAGGCTGCTCAGCTCAGCTCTTACCTGTCTGCGAAAGGCTCTGTGTACTGGGATTCTCTTAATGTTCCCTACGAAGAGAATTACGACTGGTCAGGACCTGGGCCTCTGTCCTTCCTTCCTCGTCCTCACCCTCTACGACACTGAGCTCTCGGGAAGACGAGCATCCGTGTGTGGATGGGCTCTTTGCTCCTGTGGACACATACGGCATACGGACAACCCACTGAGAGGAGAGTCAGGGAGCTTCACAAGACCCACTCCCGTGTTTGCACAGGGGACAGCCCTGGGACTTCTTCTTATGTCCCCTCCAGATGGCACGGACTGAGTGGCCACCCCCTCTTACACGGGGCATGGGGGCAGGGCAGGGCAAAGGACGGAGTGGCCACCCCCTCTTACACGGGGCATGGGGGCACGGCGAGCCAAGGCAAAGGCAGAGATGGAAGCCGTGAGCACCGAGGCCGTAATCTCTCCAGAAGTAACCCAACTGCTTTTCTAGACTTCTGACTGCTACCGTAGCCTTCAAAGACTCTGCCATATAATCCAGGGAAACGTTGGGGCCAGCAGATGGCACAACGGTTAGGTTGCTGCACTCCCCTGTAGTCAATCTCAGTTCGAGTCCTGGACACGGTGACTTAATACTGTGGGGCCAGTGCGTGTGCATGCCCAGAATCCCGAGAGGAGAGTGGAGGAGGGATTGCAGTGTGGCCATCCCCCTGCCGCGTCCCTGCATCTCTCCAATCTGCTTAAACCTTTCCTTTGGTACACAGTTCTTCACAAGTAATGCCCTGTTTGTGAAAGTCACTCGGACTTAGGAAGTAGCAGGAGGCAGTTAAATCAAACCCACCAAATCGCAGTGAGATGCCACGCTGACCTATCATACTCGCACTTTCCCTGTTACGCGCGGTCTGCAGCCATGGCGCCTCCCTGCAGCTTGGGCTGTAGCCAGGGCCGTCACCCTGAAACCCCTTACCCTATGTCCGATGCCCCGACTGCACCCCTCAGTGCTTTCATTGGGACACACGCTCCTTCCTGGCTCCTGCCTGTTGTCCCCTACCATAGTCCAGAGCCCCCGAAGCACCCATATGCCCCCAACCCAGAAAAACTCCCAGGGGAGAGTGTGTGACACGCCACTGCATGTAAAGCAACTATCCTCTGATTTAAGGGGACAAGGAAACCCCTGAGGCCTGGGCTGTTAGAGCTGCGCTGCTTCCCAAGCCCTGAGCCCTCACCCGAGCTGCGGGAACGGCCAATAGGCTCCCATAGTAGGGTCAGGTCTGGGCCTCCTTCCCCAGGGCCAGCAGCTGCTCCGTGTCCTTCCCGCCACCAGGATCTCGTCCTGCTGCATCTGCACCTGCTCACAGCTGTGGAAGGGACAGGTAGCCTGGGCCTCCCGCCGCCTCCTCTTGGGCATCTCTTCCTCGGCTTCATCCTTATCTGCGGGCAGAGAAGGCAGAGGGGAGGAAAGACAGGACAGCTGTCTATGGGCCGGAGGGTCTTGCAACAAGAAGACCCACTTCCATAGTGTGCGGTCTGGGGAAGCCTCCCAGTCCTGCGGGATGGCAGGCCCAGCCCATTCGGCCCAGCCCAGCCAGCCCAGCCAGCCCAGCCAGCCCGGTCCAGCCAGCCCAGCCCAGCCGGGTCCAGTCAGCTCAGCCCAGCACAGTCAGCCCAGCCCAGCCAGCCCAGCCAGCCCAGCCAATCCAGCCAGCCCACCAGGCAGCCCAGCCCAGCCCACCAGCCAGCCCTTCCCGCCCAGCCCGGCCCAGCCCAGCCCAGCCAGCCCAGCCCAGCCAGCCCACCAGCCAGCCCAGCCCAGCTCACCCAGCCCTGGCCCAGCCCAGCCCAGCCGGCCCAGCCAGCCCAGCCGGCCCAGTCCATCCTAGGCAGCCCAGCCCAGCCCAGCCCAGCCCAGCCGGCCCAGTCCATCCTAGGCAGCCCAGCCCAGCCAGCCCAGCCCAGCCCAGCCCAGCCCAGCCCAGCCGGACCAGCCAGCCCAGCCGGCCCAGCCGGCCCAGTCCATCCTAGGCAGCCCAGCCCAGCGAGCCCAGCCCAGCCAGCCCAGCCCAGCCCAGCCCAGCCGGCCCAGCCAGCCCAGCCGGCCCAGTCCATCCTAGGCAGCCCAGCCCAGCCAGCCCAGCCCATGTTTTTCCATCCACCAAGTCCAGGACACGAGACATTGAGTCGGCCCTGTGGACCCCAGCTGCCTTAACTACCATGCCACCAAAGCAGGTTGGATTTCAAGGTGAACCAAAGACATGTCTGATTCTGTGTGGTGTTATGAGGGAACCTGTCTCCTCGGGCCAGAGACAGCGTGGGTGAGTTAGGCCACCTAACTGCAGCCTGGCCTGGCAGGCAGGGCAGGAGAAGAGGGTCACTGCTCATATGTGACCGTGTCTCGGTTTACTACCCACTGTGTGGCTTACCCTGAGATGTGTGTGTGAAACGCGGCATAAACAGACCCACTTCCTGCTGTGGGACATGCTAGCCTGGGGGAGACGGCCACGAGGAAGTGGTTTTGCATGAGATGGGTGTTACAGGGGACACCTTCAGGGGCCAGGGAGTGGTCAGGGCAGCTGGACCTGCCAGAAGCAGTCAAGGAGGGCTGCCCAGAGGAGGTGCTTTTAACCAACTTTCAGCATCGACTCGGAGTTGGCTCGGTGAGGAGGAGCCAGGTTCCTGGGGAATAGAGAGGTCCAGCTCCTGGCAGGTGGCGTGGGAGGAACGTGGCCCACGCTGGCCACAGGGCCGAGGCTTCCAGCCTGCACTCTGGGCTTGGGGACACTGTGCCACTTTTCATTCTCGGGTCCCGGGTCCCGGGTCCCGTGTTTCTCAGCCCTGAGCCGCAGTGGGAGCAGTGGCCTGGGGTCTCTGGACGAGCCAGCGCCTCCTGCCTTGGTGCAGCCTCGTTGTCAGGATGTGTCTGTCTCCCTGCAGGCTCCGAGCTCAGCCCTCAGCCCTGCTGGCTTCTGAGGACAGGGAAGGAGAAGGACCCCAGGCTGTTGACCGCTGTGTCCAGGCGCTCAGTGGACACCTGTGAACATGGTGTGGCCGACCCGCGTTTGCTGAGGCTGCACTCCTGTGTTTCTGTCTGTCACAGAGAGGGTGAGGACAGCCTGGAGGAGGAGAACATGACTAAGGTGAAAGCCAGTCCTCGGGGTGTCCCCAGCCCAGGCCTCTCCCCTCCTGTCCATGAAGAGCATCCAGCCATGGGCTTCTGGCTGCCCAGACCCGGACCCTGGTCACTGGCCGCACCCTTGTCAGGCCGGCAGGGTCCTGGGGAGGCCTCCCGGGAGCAGGAGTGGGGGGAACCACTCTGGGCCAGGCCTGGGGCGCTCTGTCTGCCAGGCGCTGGTGCTGCTGGCGGTGGTGGGTAGCGCCCCACCCTCGGGCCTCTCCTGGCCCCTGGTTCGTGTTCTCATCCCATCTGCGTGGGGTGCTGCCGGCGAGTCCGGCTCTGAAGCTGCCAAATGTGACAGGACTTGGCCTATCGCTGGGGACTCGTTCTCTGCTCAGAGTAGGTGCCGCTGCCACTTCTCTCCTGCTCTCCTTACGCCTCCGAGTCGTGGAGAAGTGGAGACAGTGTCTGGGACAGCTCTCCGGACACGCTCCCAGAACGGGAGGAATCTGCCACATTGAGAACCTCCCCTCAGGGCCAGAGATGGCTTGGTGGCTAGGGTGCTGGGTCCGACGTGGCTGCCTCTGCAGTTCAAGTCTTGGACCTGGTGGCTTGGAAAACCACACTGGCACTTCTGCATATGTGCCCAAAGTCCCAAGAGGAGAAGGGATTGCGGCATGGCCGTCACCCAGGGGGCGATTTCTCACTCTCCCTCTCTGACGTTCTCTGGTGAGCACACACACCCTGGGCAAAAAAAAAAAAAAAAAAAAAAAAAAGGAAAGGAAAGAGGCACTGCTCAGCAGGGGCACTTCCCGAAGGTGGCCCGGCCCTCCAGGCAGCTGCTGGAGGCTGAGTGGGTCCCTCCTGGGGGGGGGGGGGGGGTCCCTGCTGCTCACAGCGGGCTCTGCTCTGGGGGTGGTCTCCGGATCTCTCCCGCTGCGGCACGCACCCCCACACACGCCCTCTCCCTGCCGTCACAAACAGGTGCTGCAGGCCTCAGCTCCTCGGGAGCAGGGCCACATCTGTCCTCTGCACCTCACAGCCAGCACCGGGAGGTGCCACCCTCTACAGGCACTCGGAGGCAGGGTGAGCGGAGTGAGGGAGTGAGGGGGTGAGCGCCTCCCGGGCTGAGTCAGCGCCCCAGCTCCCCGGGGTGGAGCGGGGGTGGGATGCAGAGCCTCCAGAAGGAGCCCACGGTCTGCAGCAGCAGCCTCAGGGGAACAGGCAGACTCGGGCTGCCAGAGCCAGGGAGGCGGTTCACGCCCAGCTCCTGCTGCACTGGCTGGTGGCCCTGGCGGGCATGTCACCTCGCTGGCACAGATTCCGCACCTGGGGAGCGTGGACGGTAGTATCGTGGCCACGGCGGGCTGCCGAGAGGACCACGGAGCTCATGTGCGCGGCCAGGACAGCAGGCCGTGGGCCGGCTACCCCTGCCGTCGACATCTAGGCCTGAGAAGGGCCGTGCGAGAGAAATGGACAGAGGCCACCAGGCTCCGTTGGCGTGAGTGTCGTCGCCGGCATGGGAAGAGCCGCCACAGGCAGGGACTGCGCCTGGCAGCAGCCGCCTTACCCCCTGGCTGTCCCCCGCTCCTCAGAGAGGACCAGCTCCTCCTCCCAGACCCCCACCTCTCCAGCGAGGCGCTCAGCCCCAGCCCCAGCCAGCCTCTCCCTGCTGAGGAGGAAGAGACTCTTGGTCTCTTCTTCCTCCTGTCTCTGCATCTGGCACTGGAGTGGGAAAGAGGAGGGAGCCTCAGCACTGGGGCCTGCTCCCCAATGCGCCAGCTGGCCTGGCTGTCACCGAGGACAATGCATGTACATGCCATGGACAGGGCCTCGCTGCTGACGGGGGGAATCCACCCCAAACCCAGGCCTCCCCTACCCAGGATGCCCCACTCAGCAGAGCGACCCACTGGGCACAAGCCGGTCTCTCAGTCTCTGGTGGCAGACACTCACCGGGCGCTCGGCTGCAAACCTGAGCTGTGGCAGACCTGCTGCAGGTGCTCCTCCACCGCTTCCTCCGCACCTGCTCCTCCTGAAGAGTGCGGGGCCATAGGGACCAGCAGTTAGCGTAATGGCTATGTCGCTGGACTCCCATGTAGTCAACCACGGTTCGTGTCCTGGACCCAGTGGCTTAAAACTCACACCGGGCGCGTGTGCATGCGTGCCCAAGATCCCGAGAGGAGAATGGAGGAGAAGGGATTGCGGCGTGACCATCCCCCCTGGGGGGTGATTTCTCGCTTTCTGTCTCTATGTCTCTCTGTCTGTCTGGCGAGCACACGTGCCCTATAGCAAAAACCTCTCCAAAAACAAGAGTGTGCAGCCATGAGGGGAGCCCCTCCAGGCCTTCCTCAGTGTGGGTGGCTCCCCGTCCCTGGCCCACATCGGAGCTCAGTGGCATCCCCTCAGACCCTCACCCCTCCAGGCCCTGCCCACTGCAGGAAGCCTGCCCTCTCCGTCGAAGCCAGACTCTCAGCTCAGTTCATCCCCTCACGGAGTTCACAGGACTTGAACTGCGCTGCCAATGGCACGATGAGGTTCCTTTCCCAGGTAACGATTTCTGTTTTTTGCCAGAGGGTGCATGTGCTCATCAGAGAGTGGGAGAGGAGAAAGCACCCCCATGGGGAATGGGAGTGGGCGTACTGCAATCCCTTCTCCCTCCTTTCAGGATTTTGGGCACGCACACATGAGCATGCACCATGCTTGGGCACCTGCCTTTTTTCCCTTTTTCTTTTTTAAGGTTTTTGCCATAGGGCATGTGTGCAGCCAGAGAGACACAGAGACAGGGAAAGAGAAAACACCCCCCAGGGGGGTGGAGGTCCAGGACTAGAACCACAGTCAGCCATATCACAGTCCAGCACCTAAACCACTCTGCCACCTGCTGGTCCCTCCTGGCATCTTGTATGCCACCAGGTCTAGGACTCTAACCCCAGGGTGGGCCATGTGGGATCCAGCTATAATAAATGGGAACCCCCAGCTCCTTGGCTGGAGAAGGCCTGTTGACATTCCAGGCCCAGCAGGTGATGCTGGAGCCACACGGGAGGTCCAGGTTTGGGTCCCAGGTCAACCTGAGCATGCCGGTGTGCACACATGCCTGTGGTCCTGCTGGGAGGCTGGAGGGAGGCTACTGCATGGCAGACTGTCCTGGGCACCTGTCTTTCTCTCTTTTAAGAAATAGAAAAGAACTTTGTAAAAGGGAAGACGGGAAAGGGAGCGTACCATTGGCTCAGCTGACAGAGCGCTAAGAGGCACCGCATGGCAACGAGACAGACACCTAGACCTCAGAGTCGGCTGTGGTCATCGCAGAGGCCGTGTCCTGTCGCCCCAGATCGCACCTCGAGCCCATCCACCAGGTCTCTCTCTTCTTTCTTCTGCACAGACTGAGTAACCCAGTCTGGTCCTGCAGTCCGCCTCAGGACCTCTAGGGTCTCTCAGCAGGAAGGGGAGGGGGAGGGGAGCGGGTCCTTCCCATCACTTAAGGGAGTAAGGGCCGGGCTCCAGGTTCAAGGAGACACGCCTCTTCTTGACGTTTTCTCTGTTCAGAGTCACGGAGCCAGGTGAGGGCTCCGCAAATGAGACTCAGGGACTCCCCCTATGGGGAGAAACAGGATTTCAGAAAGGTTCCCAAAATGACCTTGCCCCAGTGTAAGAGGCCTTCCAAAAGGCCTTTTTTAAATATATAAAGAATTGTTTTATTATTATTATTATTATTATTATTAGGCCAGAGAGAAAGAGACAGAAAGCGAGAAAGTAAGCTGCCGGGTCCAGAATTCGAACTGCAGTTGGCCATGTGGGAGTCTAGCGCCTTAACCACCATATCATCTGCCGGCCCCAGCCTGTCTTCAAATACTAGAAAATGCTCTAAGACCAGCCTAGGAAAGAAAGGAAGAGAACCAGCAATAGAACAGCCAATAGTAACAGGAAACAGGAGCCAAGACGGGCCTAAGAAGCAGGGACGAGCTCGTTTAATTACACAGATCAGTGTTCTGGAAAGAATTTAAAGTGGTTTATCAGGTTACACACAAGAAAAGCAAATTAACATAAATAGAAGATGAGAAATTACATAAATACCCCCAGAAAGAATCAAGGCCAGAAACCGTACAGCAGGAAACCTCACGCACCCGCCCAGAGGGAGCCACACCTGCCCAAGCTCCGCTGCAGTGGTGACCGGGCCCAGGAGTCCCAGCCTTCCCTGCGGTACAAGTAAACCATCTGCTCTGGAAAACACTGCTCTCTGGGACCAGCAGTTAGCGTAATGACTATGTCACTGGATTCCCATGGAGTTGACTGTGGTTCTAGTCCCGGGCCCGGTGGCTTAAACTCACGCTGGGCGCATGTGCATGTGCATGCCGAAGATCCCTGGAGGAGAAGGGATTGCGGGATTGCAGCGTGACCATCCCCCCTGGGGGGTGATTTCTCGCTTTCTGTCTCTCTTTTTCAGTAAGCGCATGTGCCCTCTAGCCAAAACCTCTCAAAAAAAAAAAAAAAAAAAAAAAAAAAAAAAGAAAGAAAGAAAGAAAGAAAGAAAGAAAGAAAGAAAGAAAAGAAAACACTGCTCTCAATTTAAAGACCAGAATCTTCCCTGTGGTCCTTGTTATGTGTTGGACCGTAAGCCCCCCGAAGTCCTCTGGGTTCTGACGGATGTGGAAACAGGACCATTGCAGATGTAATCGTTCAGCTGAGTCCCCTTGGGCAGGCCCTGATCCTTTACAAGGACCGGAAGCCTTACTCACGGGGGAACTGAGGACAGACGTGCACAGAAAGACGGCCACGGGACAGACAGCATCTACGAGCCCAGGAGGGCCTGGTCAGATCCTCCTCTCACGGCCTCAGGAGGAGCCAACCCTGCAGACACCTTCATTTCAGATTCCAGCCCCCAGAAATGTAAGTGTCTGTTGTTGAAGCCACCGAGTCTGTGGGACTCTGTTAGGCCACCAGGAAGCTTGGCAGTGAGAGGGCCCTGCGGGAGCCCAAGGCTGCTGCTCCTACGGCGGGCTGGCAGCTGTGGGCCAGGCATTCAGCTTAGCAGAGTGGGTCGCAGGTTCTGAACTGCCCAGCCTGAATGGGGTACAAGTGAAGACATCTGAGTTTAGAGCTGGGGACACAGCAGAGCGTAAAGGGGAGAGCTCCAGCCCCTCAGCCAGGCTGCTCGCGCCCAGCTCCTTGCTGGCCAGCTCTGCGCTCAGGCTAACCTCCCAGGGCTTGGGCCCAGAGCTGCAAAAACGAGAAGAGCAGCAGTCCCTCACGAAGCTGCTGCAGGCAGTACGTTACTAATGCACGCAGAGGTTAGTCCCTCACGGAGCTGCTGCAGGCAGTACGTTACTAATACACGCAGAGGTTAGTCCCTCCCAGGGTTAGAAGACGACCTGGGACATAATGAGTAAGCAAATGAAGCTAGCTGGGTTTCGAGTCTTATTTTGTTTAAGTTTTTGCCATAGGGCGCATGTGCTCACCAGAGACATGGAGACAGAGACAGAGAGAGGGAAAGTGAAAAATCACCCCTGACAGGATGGCCATGCTGCAATCCCTTGTCCTCCAGGACCCTCTTGGGGTCTGGGCATGCACGCAGCCAGCGTGGGTTTCAAGCCCCCAGCTCCAGGACTTGACCCGCGGTCGGCCACGTGGGAGTCCAGCACTTTCACCACCACGCCACCTGCTGGCCCCCTTGCTATTAATAATAAAACTGCCATTATTCTGAGACGCAGCATCTGTTAGCTTTCATCACGATCTTGACAGGCCCTGTGACGGAAGGACACTCCTGACCCGCACACACATCCCAAGTTCTCGGAAAGCCCCCACACGCCACTCCTCTCCGGACGGAGTGCTGAGCAGCACTTCCCGGCAGCACCCGGGGCAGCCGGGCAGCCGCTCAGTCCTGCCAGTGGGCAGGGAGCCGCCTGCTTCCTGTCCGAGCTGGGGCAGGTGAGACAGCCCCTGCAACAATGGGCCAGGGACAGTTCCTGAGGGTACAAAGTCATCTTCCTAAAACCATCGTGGGCACCCTAACACAAAGACCCATGGGAGCCGGGGCACGATTCTGTCCTGTAGCCACACACCACAGCCTGAGCCTGGACACACCTCGTCATGGAGACTCTCACAGCTCTTGCAGAAAGCCTAGCCTTGGGCAAGGGCATTTCCTGGGGACAGTCCCAGGCGAGTTATGGAGAGTAAATCCTTTTTTTTTTTTTAGAGGTTTTTTTTTCGCTATAGGGCGAGTGCGCTAGCCAGACAGAGACAGAGAGACAGAAAGCGAGAAATCACGCCCCAGGGGGGATGGCCACGCCACAATCCCTTCTCCTCCATTCTCCTCTCGGGATCTTGGGCACGCACGCACACGCGCCCGGCGTGAGTTCTAAGCCACCGGGTCCGGGATGTGAACCGCGGTCAACTACGTGGGAGTCCAGCGACATAGCCATTACGCTAACTGCTGGTTCCCATGGGGAGTAAATCCTAAATGCTGCTGGCTGTGGTGAGTGCTGGCCGGGTGCCAGGAACCCAGACGTGCAAAGCCCCAAACCCAGCACAGCACTGGCAGGACGCCATGCCCCACCCGGCAGGGCTCCAGGCTGAGCTCCCGGGATGGCGCCATTACACGAAACGTGGCGGGAATACAGCTGAGCCGTCAGCTCAACTCGGGGAGGTCATGAGGGGTTTTTAAAAAGGTAAAATGTAAAGAGTAGTAACATCAGGGCCAGCAGGAGGCAGCGGTTAAGGTTCTGGGTCCCACATGGCCAACTGGGCAGTTCAAATTCTGGACCCAGCAGCTTAAAAATCATACCGGGTGTCGGGACCAGCAGTTAGCGTAATGGCTATGTCACTGGACTCCCATGTAGTTGACCCTAGTTCGAGTCCCGGCCCCGGTGGCTTAAAACTCACGCACGCCGGGCACGTGTGCGTGCCTGCGTGCCCAAGATCCCGAGAGGAGAATGGAGGAGAAGGGATTGCGGCGTGGCCATCCCCCCGGGGGGTGATTTCTCACTTTCTGTCTCTCTGTCTCTCTCTGTGTCGAGTGAGCGCATGCGCCCTATAGCAAAAACCTCTCAAAAAAAAAAAAATCATACCGTGTGTGTATGCGTGTGTGCCCCAAATCCCAAGGGGAGAATGAAAGAGAAGGGAATATGGCATGGCCATCCCCACGGGGCTGGGAGGGGCATGATTTCTTACTTTCTCTCTGGTGAATGCAGGCACCCTGTAATAAAATCAAAGCAGCAAAACAACGACAACAAAAGCACCCTGTATCTAACAAAGTGCAAAAAAAGAAAAAGAAAACGAAGAAGAAAAGAATAGTAGCATTCCAAGCAGCTGAGGTGAGAATCCTGAGCCTCCGGGCCTAGCAAGCCCCAGAAACTCCACTTGAGCCCAAGACAGCACGGCATCTCCTGTAGGC
Organism: Tupaia tana; assembly: GCA_026018925.1. NCBI lineage: Eukaryota > Metazoa > Chordata > Mammalia > Scandentia > Tupaiidae > Tupaia > Tupaia tana. The sequence goes on from JAKSZU010000006.1 coordinate 109,440,445, forward strand.
CCGCGGGGTGAGTCAGAACTCCGGATCCTAAAGGCTGTCTGCAGACGCGAGTGTTGGTTTACTCAGATGGGGACCCTCGGCACCCAGGGCGAGCAGGAGGGGAGGACAGTGCAAAGATGGCGGCCGCGTGGCTACACGAGGCGGGACGAACAGTACAGACAGACAGAAGGGGCAAGAGCAGGGCTTAGGAGAGATGGAGGCCAGCCACTTGAAGATCCCTGCAGGCACACGCTTGCATGCCCAGAATCCCGAGAGGAGAATGACCGAGAGGGGACTGCGGTGTGGCTATCCCTCCAGGGGGTGATGTCACTCCCCAGCCCCTCTCTGGTGAGCAAACACACCCTACAGGAAAACATTTTTTTAAAGAAGAGATGGAAAGGAGAGCGAACCAGAAGAGACTGGGCAGAGTAGAGAACACCTAGGAGACTGTGGCAGAGGGGCTCCCCGCCCCCTCCGAACAGCGCAGACTGAAAACCAGGGGGAACTGCCTCCTTGGCAGGGAGACTCAGACCCGCAGGGTGCAGGACCCATGGACATGGTGCTCTGTGCAGGCTAAGCCGGGAGAGCCCAGGACAAAGGCAGAGTCAGGAGGGAGGGTGAGCTCCTGCTCCTGCAGCTGCTCCCCCAGGACACCTCGAACCTGCTGGGAGAGTTCAGAAGAGGCCTCCCTGGAGAAACCGAAGGATCCTACAGACTTACTGACAACCGAAGTCCCAAACAAAGAGCCTAGCCCGCCAGCCCCCAGGCCGCCCGCACCACAGACCTCACCTGTGAGCAGCTCACTCTTCCTTTTTAAAATGTTACCATTTTTGGGAACCAGCAGTTAGCGTAATGGCTATGTCGCTGGACTCCCACGCAGTCGACCGTGGTTCGCGTCCCAGACCCGGTGGCTTACAACTCACGCCGGGCGCGTGTGCGTGCGTGCCCAAGATCCCGAGAGGAGAATGGAGGAGAAGGGATTGCGGCGTGACCATACCCCCTGGGGGGTGATTTCTCGCTTTCTGTCTCTATGTCTCTCTCTGTCTGTCTGGCGAGCGCACGCGCCCTATAGCGAAAAACCTCTCCAAAAAAAAAAAAAAAAATGTTGCCATTTTTAAAAATATTGCATTTGCTGTAGAGAGACACAGAGAAAGAGAAAAGAAGAAAGCACCCTCCCCACATGGGCACAGTCACACAGCAATCCCGCCTCCATTTTTCTCTCCTTTCGGGAGTTGGGGCACATGCGCACGCATGTCCAGCGTCTTTCAGGCTGCTAGGTCCAGGACTCGAACTGTGCAGTTGGCCATGTGGGATCCAGCTCCTTCACCACCAACCATGGGCTGGCCCCGGCTTATTCTTAAACACCAACAAGAGACAGCCGAAGATCACTGGGCATTTGCAGAAAGCTTCCAACCAAGCACAGAACCAAAGAAAGAAAGAAAAAACCCAAACAAATAAAAATGAGATGGTACAGCAGGAAAAACCTTCCAGATACTACCATGATTGACAAACGCAGGAGATAGTGTTTCTTTTAGACAAAAACTAGGATGTTATTTTTAAAAATCAGAAAATAATCATAACTTCTTCAATATTAACGATATGAGAGCACACCGGCAGGTCAGGCATGTGCACCTGCGTGCGGAAAATGCCGAGAGGAAACGAGGAGAAGGCACTGCCGCACTTTCTCACGTTCCCTCTTTCTCTCTCTCCAGCAAGCACACGTGCCCAATAACCATCTGAAAAAAAAATATGACAGCGGAAATAACCTGAATAGAAAAGGCTGGGCAATAAAGCCGAAGTAATCCCTATAAAGTAGCATTTAAAACAGAAGCAACCCCAAACAGAATTAAAGCAGAGGGCCCAAAGAGATGGGCGGCTGGGCGGCAGACAGTTACGGGAGTGACCAGGTCTGAAACCCAGTGAACGGGGCAGCGCCAAGGGTACATCCATGGAGCTTTCTCGCTCTCTCTCTCTTGCTCGTGAAAAAACTAAAAAAAAAAAAAAAAAAAATTTTAAATTAAAAAAAAATGTTATGAGGCCAGCAGGTGGCATGGTGCTTTAGGCATTGAACTGCCATGTGGTTGCCCTCAGTTTGAGTCCTGGACCCGGTGACTTGAAGCTCATATCAGGTGCGTGTTCCTGTGTGCCCCAAGTCCCGGAGTGGAGGAGAAGGGACTGTGGTGTGGCCACTCTCCCAGGCGGTGAGTTCTCATTTTTTGTCTGTCTCTCCAGAGAGTTCACGCATCCTAGACGATTCCATTTTTTTGAAGTTATAGGATATACAGCTAATCTGCAGAGATGGAAAGGGGATCAGAGTCGGCTTGGGCTAGGGACAGGAGTGGAAGGAGGAGGTGGGAGTGGAGGAGCGGCAGCAGAGACAGATGCAAAGTCTCCAGTGAACGTCGCGGGGCGTCGGAAATGTTCCACATCTTGACTATGGCAGCAGTGACATGGGTGCTTACATCGGTTGAAACTCAAAGAACTTGGAGACTTAAAAGCGATATATTTGGGGATCAGCAGGAGCTGTGGTTGGGGCACTGGGCTCCCACATGTTTCGCTGTGGTTTGAGTCCTGGACCTGGCAGCTTGTTTTCTCCATTTCCTGCTCTTTCTCTGTCTCTCTCTTTCTCTGTCTCTCTCTGGTGAATGCATGTGCCTGTAGCAAACTGAAAATAAATAAATTAATTAAATAATTAATTAATAATTCTTGAAAACAGGGACCAGCAGTTAGTGTAATGGCTATGTCGCTGGACTCCCACTTAGTTGACCAAGGTTTGCGTCCCGGACCCAGTGGCTTAAAACTCACGCCAGGCACGTGTGCATGCGTGCCCGAGATCCCGAGAGGAGAATGGAGGAGAAGGGACTGTGGCGTGACCATCCCCCCTGGGGGGTGATTTCTCACTTTCTGTCTCTATGTTTCTCTCTCTCTGTCTGGCGAGCGCACGCGCCCTATAGCAAAAACCTCTAATAATAATAATAATAATAATTCTTGAAAACAAAAGTGGTACATTTTCTTCTTTTTTTTTTCTTTTCTTTCTTTAGGGAGAGAGGTTTTTGCTGTCAGGTGTGTGCACTCATTGGAGAGACAGAGTAAAAGTGAGAAATCACCCCCTGGAGAGACCGCCATGCCCCAGTCCCTTCTCCCCCACTCCTCCATTCTCCTGGGATTTGGAGCACACACACACCCAGAGTGAGTTTCCAGCCGCCACATCTGGAACTCGAGCCACAGTCGCCCATTTGGGAGTCCCACACCTCAACCACTGTGCAGTCTGCTAGCCCCAAAAATGTGGTACATTTTACAGCATGAAAAACTACACTACTCAGTGTAATTTTTGTTTGTTTAGTTTTTGCTATAAGGTACACTCACCAGAGAGAGATAGGGAAAAATAAAGGCAGGGCAAGTGAGCAATCACCCCCCAGGGGGAAGCCGCCTCAATCCCTTCTTCTCCATTCTCCCAGGAGTTTTGAGCAGGCATGCACACACACATCTGGCACGTTTTCTAAGCCACTGGATCAAGGACTTGAACCGCACACTCCAGCTGCTTTAACCACCATGCCACCTGCAGGCCCTCAAAGCACATTTCCATTTTAATATTTACTTACTTACTTAATTTATTTATTTTAAATTGAGCAGAAAGAGAGAGAGAAAGAAAATGGGAAAACAAGTTGCCAGGTCTAGAACTCGAACCATGGTTGGCCATGTGGGAGTCCAGCACCTTAACCACCATGCCATCTGCCAGCCCCCAATCCTTGGACGGCTCGAGGAAAAGCTGTCAAGGTCTGAGGAGCATCAAATTCCAATGAGAGGAACAGAACGGAGGATTCACGAGGGTTGGCTCCAGGGGAAATGGACGCAGCGACTGCTCTGGACCGACTGCATGCCCAGGTCCCCGTGCGGGAATCTAAACCCCGTGTGACTGTCCTGGAGACGGAGCCTCTAAGGAGGTGAGCGTCATGTGGAGTCTTCCGGTTGGAGCCCTGACCTGATAGAACTGAGATCATCGTGAAAGCGGAAGAGGCAGAAATCCTTCTCTGGCCTCCCCGTGTGGACACAGCAAGGAGGCGACCACCTCCGAACTGGGAAGTGAGCTCGCCCCTCCCCCCCAGAACATAAGCCTCGCTGTAGCCCGGACCTTGGCGTTCTAGTTCCAGAGCTGCGAGAACACATTTCCGCTGTCTAGCCCTCCAGCCTAGAGTACTCTGTCATGGTAGCTGAGCAGACTAAAACAATCATTTTCTGCATGTAAAAGCATACTGGCTCCGTGGCTGCTGGTTAAGGAAGCCGGATCCCATAGGGCCAGCTGTGGCTCAAATACTGGCCCAGGGGCCAGCTGGTGGTGTGGTGTTAAAGTGGCTGGATCTCACAGGGCCGGCTGAGTGGTTCAAGCCCTAGACCCAGCAGCTTGGAAAACACAGTGGGCATGTGTGTTGCATGCCCAGAATCCAAGAGGAGAGTGGAGGAGAGGGGGTTACAGTGTGGCTATTCCCTCTAGGAGGTGATTGCCCACTCCTCCCTTGCCCCATCTCTCTGTCTCTCTCCAGTGAGCACACACGCACTATAGCAAAAGCTTAAAAAAAAAAAAAAAATCCCTGCCCTGGTACCTTGAGCGACACACCAAGCACGCTATACCCCAAATCCCAACAGGACAGAGAAACGGAAGAGACTGCATGACTATGGCCCGTTTCAGGGGAGTCCTTTCTCTCTGTCTTTGTCTCTTTGTTTGGCCAGCACAGGTACCCCTTGGCAACTGAACAACAACAACAAAAAATCATATTCAAAGGCCATTGATGGTGAGGGAGGAAAAGGCATAAATACAAGTAACAAACTTTTTTTAGAGAAATATTTTGCTACAGGGCACGTACGCTCACCAGAGAGACAGAGAGAGACAGATAGAAATAAATCATCCCCCAGGGGTAATGGCCACGCTGCAACCCCTTCTCCTCTCAGGAGTTTGGACACACACATACACACACACACGTGCCCATTTCAGCTGCCAGGTCCAGGATTCAAACCATGGTCAATGATGTGGGAGTCCAGTGATGTAAGCATTATGCCATCTGCTGGTCCCAACATTAAGCTTTTTTTTTTAAAGAGAGATTTTTGTTATAGGGCCCATGTGCTCAACAGAGACAGAGAGAAACAGAAAGACAGAAATTATAGAATCACCCCCCCCCCCCCCAGGGGAGTTGGCCATGCTGCAATCCCTTCTCCTCCATTTTCCTCTTGGGATATTGGGCATGCACACACAGGTACCCAGGGTGAGTTTTAAGATACTGTGTCCTGGGGACCAGTGGGGTGGCGTGGCAGTTAAGGCGCTGGACATTCCCACATGGCCGACCATGGTTCAAGTCCTGGGCCTAGTGACTTGTTTTCTCACTTTCTCTCTCCCTCTCTCTCTCTCTCTCTCTCTTTCTCTCTCTCTGTCTCTCTCTGGTTAAATTAAAATGAACAAATGAATAAATAAAGTTAAATAAATAATTCTTTAAAAAAAAAAGATGCTGTGTCCAGAACTCGAACCACAGTCAATTACGTGAGAGTCTAGCAACAAAACCGTTACACCATCTGCTGATCCTACTGAAATTAAACTTTTAAAAGGCAATTATCAGGGCCAGCAAGTGGCATGGTTGTTAAAGGCACTGGATTCCCACATGGTCAACAGCGGTTCAAGTCCTGGACTTGGCACCTTGCTTTCTCGCTTTCCCTTTCTCTCTCTATCTCTGTCTGGTCAAATTAAAAAATAACAATAACAAATGGAATTAAATAAATAAAGAATTCTTTTTTAAAGGCAAAGGCAATTATTGGGGTGAGCCCTTGCTCAGGGCTCGGGAGCTGGTTGGGACTTTGTGCACACCGTCGCCCACAGCTGCAGCAACCTGGGCTTGCCGTGGCTGCTACCTGCCGGGGTACTGAAGCCTGGTCTGGGCAGACCTCCTTGGTGAGCCCACACTCGGGGCTTGGGAGCTGCTTGACTTCACACGACTTGACCCTTCACTAAGCTACATCTCCTAGCTTGCGGTCGCTGCATCAAGGGCTGAACGTGTGCAGAGGAGCGAGCACCTGAAGTTACCCTGACTGCTCCGACCTGGGAGACAGAGCCCTCCAGCAGGAACACAGCTGGGGACTGAGGGTAAAAGTTCCTCTACCAGTACTGCAGAATCTACTCCGATAAGTAGGAAAAGGTGAGTATTTCATCAGGTGACTAGAAGCCAGCACAGATCTGGAAGAAACACGAGGAGACGAGGTGGTAACTCCCTCCCCCCCCCCCCCCCCCCCCCCCCCCCGCCGTGAGCGTGAGCGTAGCAGTCTCCCACCGACAGTGGATGGCACAGAGAATACCCAGACGTGTCAGAGAAGGAATTCCGAGTATTCACAGTGACAAAGCTCAGTGAGATGCAGGAGGAAACAGACCACCAGTTCCAGGAGATGAGATCTTTTCAGGCCATGGAAGAGCAGTACCATAGAGAAGCAGATACCTAAGAAGGAATCACACAGAACTTCTGGAAATGAAGAACACAAGCAATGAAAGTCTCCCTAGGAGGCATTAACAGCAGATTGGACCATGCAGAAGAAAGAATTTCTGACCTGGAAGACAAAGTCTCCAACATAGACCAAACCACCAAAAAGAAGGGGAAAACAACCCCCCCAAAATGAGGACAGCATGTGGGAAATTCTAGACACCATGAACTATCCAAATCCAAATATCTGTACAGTGGGTATTCCAGAAGGTGAAGAGTCTGCTAAGGGCTTGCAAAACCTCTTTCATGAAATATTATCTGAAAATTTTCCAAACATGGAGAAATTCAGACCCAAGAAATAAAAAGGACCCCAAATAGAATCAACATAAAAAGATCCTCTCCCCAGCACATCATAGCAAGATTGGCAAAAATTGACGACAAAGACAATATTCTAAAAACGGCAAGGGAGAAATGTCGAGTTACTTATAAAATTATCTAATCAGGCTGACGTCAGACCTCTCAACTGAAACAATGCAGGCAAGGAAAGAATGGGAAGATGTATTCAAAACATTAAAAGAAAAGCAATTTCAACCAAGAATACTATATCCAGCAAGATTATCCTTCGAAAGGGAAGAACAAGTAAAAGTATTCTCAGATAAACAAAAACGGAAAGAATTCACCAATACTAGACCAGCTCTACAGAAGTACTGAGGGGAGTGTTGTACCAGAATAGCGAAAGAGAGACAAACAGAAACGGAACAAAAAAACAACTGAGAGGGACCAGCAGGTGGTGTGGTGGTTAAGGCTGGATACTCTCACATGGCTGACCAGGGTTCGAGTCCTGAATCTGGTGGCTTGCTTTCTCACTTCCTCTCTCTCACACTCTCACCCTCTGTCTCTCTCTGGTCAAACTAAAAAATAAATGAATGAATAAATAAAATAAAATAAAATAAAATAAATAATTATAAAAAAAAACTGAGAAAATAACTAACCAAATGACAGGGGTAGGCAGTTGAGAAAACCAAAGCCAGATGAGGACGGGTGGGCCACACATCCTGGGGAGAGGGCTGGAGCAGGCCTCTTCTGGGAGCCCCCCACAGCCAGGGCCAGCATTGAGGATTCAGGCCTGAGACTGTCACTTTGAACCCTGACAGCAGGGCTGGAGTCTGGACAGGCAGGTAGTCCTGTCCTAGCTGCAACTTCTCACAGTATCTGAAAAGGACATGTCAACTGATATCAGCAGCAACACCCCGCCCCCAGCTGGCAGGAGCTGGGGCCCTCGGGGTTGTGACTGGCCTCAGCTTCTAGGGCCCCGCCAGCCCATTGTTCCCCAGGCACTGTCCCCTCTCCTGCTGAGCAGGCGGCAGGCGTGCCTATCAGGAACCACTTAGGCTGGTGGTCACCTACCAAGCTTGCTTTCTTTCTTTTCTTTTCTTTTCTTTTTTTTTTTTCTTTTTTTTTTTAACGTGATTTTTGCTATAGGGCATGTGCACTCACCAGAGACAGAGACAGAGAGACAAAAAGCGAAAAATCATCTTACCCTCCACCCCCAAGGGGGATGGCCACACCGTAATCCCTTCTCTTCCATTCTCCTCTCAGGATTTTGGGCACCATGCACACGTGCCCAGTGTTCAGTTTCAAGCCACCGTGTCTGGGACTCGAACCTCAGTTGGCCATGTGAGAGTCTAGTGCTTTAACCACTACTCCTGTAGGTGTCAGAGGAAGCCTGTGGTCGGGAAGTCAACCCCATTCCTGCCCTATATCCATCCTCCTAAAAAGGAATTTGGTGAGACACCTGATAGACCTGCAGCTGCTCGGGGACTCTGCATCAGCTCAGGAAAAGTCCCTTATCCCCCAGGGTTCTTAGGAGCTCGGGTCCTTCTGTGGCTGAGTGCCTGTGTGTGGGCAGATGTCCTAAACCAGGAGCAGCCTCTCCCCAGCCCCTGGCACAGGTCGGGGGAGCATGTCCCAGGGAGCATGCCAGGGAGTCCGTGCTCCTCTGGTGGAGAGTGTGCTGCTCAGTTTCTGGCCTAGGTCCCCTTGTTGTGTGCACCATGCAGGAGAGGATGAGTGGGAGGGGTACGGTGCTGTCTGCGGCCCACAGCTCAGGCCTGCAGGGCAGGGTGTCAGCTGAGAAAAAGAGAAATAATAAAAGAAAAAAATGACAGGGATAAGTCCACTAATATCATTAATAACACTGAAGGTTAATGGATTAAATTCTCCCATTAAAAGACACGGACTGGTTGGGACCAGCAGTTAGCATAATGGCTATGTCGCTGGACTCCCATGTAGTCGACTGCGGTTCGAGTCCCAGACCCGGTGGCTTAAACTCACGCCGAGCACATGTGCGTGCATGCCCAAGATCCCGAGAGGAGAATGGAGGAGAAGGGATTGTGGCATGGCCATCCCCTCTGGGGGGTGATTTCTCGCTTTCTATCTCTCTGTCTCTCTCTGTCTGTCTGGCGAGCGCACTCACCCTATAGCAAAAATCTCTCCAAAAAAAAAAAAAATTACAAAAAGACACAGACTGGCTGAATGGATACAAA